>VDFB02088354.1:76800-234989 GCA_007258455.2 Sequoia sempervirens
GAATGCCTTGCATTGGTTAGCCCAAAAGGCATGACTAACCACTCATACAGGCCCTCTTTGGTCTTGAAGGCAGTCTTCCATTCATCTCCCTCACGAATCTGGATCTGGTGATATCCGCTCTTCAGATCAATCTTTGTGAAGTACTGCGTTCCACTCAAATAGTCGATCAGGTCATCCATCCTTGGCAAGGGAAATCTGTACTTGATTGTTATCTTATTTATGGCTCTGGAGTCTATACACATCCTCCACTCCCCATCCTTCTTCGGTTCTAGTACTGCAGGTAGTGCACATGGGCTCAGATTCTCTCGAATCAAACCCTTAACAAATCTTGAACTTGTCTGTTCAACTCCTCATTCTTTGCAAGAGTCATTCTGTGAGCTTCTTTATTTGGCAAACTAGCTCCAGGGATCAATTTAATTTGATGACTGATCTTCCTCATTGGTGGTAAACCCTCAGGTACGTTATCAGAAATAATCTCCTGAAACTCATCCAATAGTCTAGAAACTTCTACTGGTACCTTCTCACTACCTTATCCATTCTAGGAATCAATGCATAACACATACGCTCATGCTTCATGCCTTCTAAAAATTTCTTTCCATCAACAAAACAAATTCTAGCACTACTGCATACCTTTTCTTCATCCTTCTTCAAGGGTTTCAACTTATGGCGGATTCCATCCTTCATCAAGGAATAAGTGTTTGCATGGCCATCATGTACAGCACGCCTATCGAACTGCCATGGCCTCCCCAACAGCATGTGACATGCATCCATGGGGATGATATCACAGAGTACCTCATCATGATAGCTTCCGATCTTGAACTTCACCAGGCACTGCTCATTGACTAGAACTTTGTGGTCTTTCTGCAACCAGGCAATCCGATATGGATGTGGATGCCTTTTCCTTTTCAGCTCCAACTTCGTAACCATCTCTTCTGACACCAAATTATCGGTGCTTCCACGTAACCATCTCTTCTGACACCAAATTATCGGTGCTTCCACTATCAATAATGACTTCGCAACATTTGTCTTCACACTTGCACCTTGTACGGAACAGATTCTTCCTCTGTTCTGGCTCCTTCTCTTCAGTTACAAGGGCTCTTCTAACCACTAAGACTTCTCCCCCTTCAGCATCATCTGAATGCTCAAACTGCGCCTTCTCATCTGCATGTGCAACCCTTCCACGACCTTCTGGCCTTCTGTCCCTCCTTCCTTGGTGTTGTGGACATTCATAGGCTCGATGCCATTCTTCACCACAATGGAAACAAGTTCCTCTGAAACCACCTCTTCCAGGCCCTAGCCCAGATCTTCCTCGTCCTCTACCTCTTTGATCACCACTGTTTTGATCACGAGGGCAGTAATAGTTATCATTCCTCTGGCTTCGACTGGTACCCACATCTTCATTTTTTCTTTCATCCTCATTTCGGCTCCCAAAAGATCTTCCACTACCTCTTCCACTTTGACCTCCTTAGCCTTTTTGCTTGCTATCAAATCTTTTGTTGAACTTCTCCTCAACTTTCAAAGAAAACTGGTATGCATCCTCAATGGTGGTCATTCTGACCAAGCTTAGCTCCTCTTGAATGCTCGGTCGTAACCCATTAAGATAACGGGCTACCTTCTCCTTGTTGGCTTCTACATGGCCCGTTCTGATGATCATCTTGTGAAAATATTTTGTGTATTCTTTCACAGATCTACTTCCTTGCTTCAACCCTTACAATTTCTTCAGCAGATCTAACTCGTAGTCTACTGGTATGAACTGCTTCTTCAGTTTCTCCACCATGCGATCCCAACTGCTGATCTTTCCTTTTCCTCTTTGATTTCTCTCCAACTGGACCTCTTTCCACCATATGTTGGCATGGCCCTTCAGCTTTTTTTTTGCAAACTTAACCCGATCTGGGTCCTCTACTTCTTCATACTCGAAATATTCTTCTAGCTTCGTTGATCAATCGATCAGCTCTTAGGGATTCAAACTTTAGAATAGCGGGGACTTCTATTACGGGTCTTTTTTTCGATCTTGCAAATGGCCTTATCAGCTGCATCGATCTTGATCGGTCCGGTTCAACTCCTCTTCTACATGTCCCCGAATCTTCCACCTCTTCTTCCTCATCACTTTCTCCTCCTTCGGGTTTAACCCTCTTCTATAAATACTGTTCTTGCAGCACATCAATTTTGTCTCTGGAGGGCTGCGAGCCCTGAGCTGCAATGGATCTCTTCCATCAGCATTTCTACCACCTCGGCCACCTCTGGCACCACCACGCCTACCAGGCATCACTCTTGGAGGCATCTTGAAGATATTGAACCCACAACCACGGTCCTGGTGCAAACTGTCTCACGATCGGCGATCTGTTCACACGCTCAAGAAAACCCGCTCTAATACCACCTAACGAGGAAGCAAACCCGAGACACAGAAATACACTCACAAAAGATAGAATAATATTTTATTCATAAATATTGAACTTCTTACATGCAGAGGATCTCAAATCCCCAAGCCCTGTATTACATGCAAATTACAGATTTACAGAAAATTACCCAGATCCCCCTTTCACAGCATGCGAACTTCTTTCCCCTAAAAGTTACCTAAAAATTAGAAACAAGCCCCTAAATAGACCCATTTCGGTTTGGAACCAAAAACAACCTTCGAGATAAGATTTTTGACGGTTTGGTGCCAAAATTACAATTTGAAATTCAAGTTTAAATTCACAATTGAAAATTAGCACATTTCTAAAATATGCACCAACTTCCGACAGCCATAACTTTTAATCCGACTGTTGGATCTTCAATGATAATACCTTTTCAGAAAGCTCTCAAAAAGACGATTTTCCCCAAAGTAGGCCTTCGATGGACTACTTTGGTGTTTCCACAAATTTTTAGGCCCATCTGGGATCGTTTAGTGCCTCAAACTAAGCTCGGAAGGTTTTTTAGGGCAAAAAGCAGAAACTGGAACTTGAATAACTTTCAAGTCGTGAATGATCTTGACCTAATTCTTTCACCAGACTATGTATTTTTCCATCCCGAACCTTCCCATAAATTTCTGTCTTCCCACGACTTCAAATTCAAACCTGCTAAAAATAGCAGTTGAGCAGAAAAAGCAGAAAAGCAGTTCTGAAAGTTGGAAACTCTTATTCGACGAAAAGGGTATCCAGAAATACAAAAACATCTACAAAAAGAAAACAATAGGAACAAAAATGGAAATCATCTTTTTTTGGTGATGCAAGATTGCCCTCACACCACTGGATGCTCCTGCATCAAATTGGAAACAAAACTGGAAAGGCATTTGTTTTTGTATGGTATTTTTAATTTTTATTGATGTTGGATAGTGATAGTTGCATTGTTATAAGGAGTGTGATATTGTATTTTTTTTTAATATTTTTATTATTTTGTTTTAGTAAAAGCGTATAGTATGTTTAATTTTGTATTATTTTTTTTCAAAAATATATTAAATTATTTTTTGTTTTTGTTTTTATTTTTGTTCATAATAAAATAATTTTAGGAAATAATTTATGAATATATTGTTTTGATACAGGAAAAAAAAGAAATGCAGCAGTGGTCAATAAGACATAGGCTAAGACTATTGTAGGTTCTCAACTTCCCCTTTGGGTGCCTTTATTGTTCAGTCTTATAATCATAATATTCATAATGGGCACTGGTCTTGCTCTCATTACTCCCCCCATGAGGAGGGAAGATGTGATCCTTGATGTGGAGTTTGTTTTGTTTCTTGGGACATGTTTTTTCATTTCTCAGTCTAGATCTTTTAGGTGCTATCTTACTAGGCTGATTTACATTATCTAATATTTTGAGGAAGTTGATTCCTTTAAACCCCACACCCAGCTGCAGCCATAGCTTAAGTTCAGAGCTTGTGATTAAGAGATGATATTTTATTGAAATATTTTAGAATTGTTGAAGTTTCAAAATGAAAATGAAACAGAATGTGGCAACCAAGTGGGATGCTTTATATATTTTACTTTGTTTTCCTTTGTTTTTAGTTTTTTTGTTTTTGGTGTTATGTCCTTTCATTTAAAGTTTTATTTTTATTATTTTCGTTAAGAGTAACATTAACTTGGTGTATTTGTTTCAGCAGGTTGATAAATTTATGCAGAATCTTAGAATGAGTGGAATTGGAAAGAAAACTGGTAAGGCATTTATTTTTGTATAGTTTTTCTTATTTTTATTAGTGTTGGATTGGGATAGTTCCACTATTATAAGGAGTGTGAAATTGTATTTTTCTCAATATTTTTATTATTTTGATTTAGTAAATGCATATAGTATATTTAATTTTTGTATTATTGTTTTCAAAAATATATTAAATTATCTTGGTTTGCATTATAAATAATGCTCAACTTCACTTTTGAAGCTTTCACAGAAATTTGCAGTTAGCAGGAGAAAGGGTACTTTTTTGTTTTTGTTTTTATTTTTCTTGATAATAAAATAATATTAAGAAATAATTTAAGAATATATTGTTTTGATACAGGAAAAGAAAGAAATGCAGCAGCAATCAATAAGACACGGGTTAAGGCTGCTGTAGGTTCTCCACTTCCCCTTTGGTGCCATTATTGTTCAGTCTTATAATCATAATATTCACAATGGGCACTAGTCTTGCTCTCATTACTCCCTCCATGAGGAGGGAACATGTGATCCTTGATGTGGAGTTTGTTTTATTTTTTGGGACATGCTTTTTGTCTTTTAGTCTAGCTTTTTTAGGTGCTATCTTACAAGGCTGATTTACATTATCTAATATTTTGAGGAAGTTTAGTCATTTAAACTACACGCGCAGTTGCAGCCACAACTTAAGTTCTGAGATTGAGATTAAGAGATGAGATTGTATTGGAATCTTGTAGAAATGTTCAAGTTTCAAAACGAAAATGTATCAAAATGTGGCAACCAAGTGGGAGGCTGTATATATTTTACTCCGTTTTCCTTTGTTTTTAATTTTTAATTTTTTGTGTTATGTCTTTTCATTTAAAATTTAGTTTTATTGTTTTCATTAAAAGTAACATTAACTTGGTGTATTTGTTTCAGTAGGTTGATAAATTTATGCAGACTCTTAGAATGGGTTGAATTGGAAAGAAAACTAGTAAGACATTTTTTTTTCTATGGTTTTTTTAATTTTTATTGGTGTTGGATAGGGAGAGTTGCATTGTTAAAAGGATTGTAATATTTTTTTTTTTTCAATATTTTTATTATTTTGTTTTAGTAAAAGCGTATAGTATATTTAATTTTGTAATTTTTTTAAAAAAATATATTAAATTATCTTGGTTTGCATTATAAATAATGCTCAACTACACTTTTGAAGGATATACAGAAATTTGAGGTTAGAAGCAGAAAAGGTACTTTTTATTTTTGTTTTTATTTTTGCTGATAATAAAATAATGTTAAGAAATAATTTATGAATAATTTTTTTTGATACAGGAAAAGAAAGAAATGCAGCAGTGGTCAATAAGACATAGGCTAATGCTGTTGTAGGTTCTCAACTTCCGTTTGGGGTGCCTTTATTGTTCAGTCTTATAATCATAATATTCACAATGGGCACTAGTCTTGCTCTTATTACTCCCCCCATGAGGAGGGAAGATGTGATCCTTGATGTCGATTTTGCTTTTTTTCTTGGGACATATTTTTTCATTTCTTAGTCTAGCTATTTTAGGTTCTATCTTACTAGGCTGATTTACATTATCTAATATTTTGAGGAAGTTGAGTCATTTAAACCACAGGCCCAACTACAATCGCAGCTTAAGTTTTGAGCTTCTGATTAAGAGACGAGATAGTATTGAAATCTTGTAGAATTGTTGATGTTTCAAAACGAAAATGTACCAAAATGTTGCCACCAGGTGGGAGGCTGTATATATTTTACTCTGTTTTCCTTTGTTTTTAATTTTTTATATTTTTGCGTTATGTCCTTTCATTTAAAATTTTATTTTTTATTGTTTTTGTTAAGAGTAATATTAACTTTATGTATTTGTTTCAACAAGTTGATAAATTTATGCGAAATCTTAGAATGGGTGGAATTTGAAAGAAAATTGGTAAGGATTTATTTTTGTATGGTTTTTTCTATTTTTATTGGTGTTGGATAGAGATAGTTGCATTGTTATAAGGAGTGTGCAATTGTTTTTTTTTTAATATTTCTTTTTTTTTTTAGTAAAAAGCGTATAGTATATTTTATTTTGTTTTACTTTTTTCAAAAATATATTAAATTATCTTGGTTGCATTATAAATAATACTCAACTTCAATTTTGAAGCATACACAGAAATTTGCAGTTAGAAGTAGAAAGGGTACTTTTTTGTTTTCGTTTTTATTTTTCTTGATAATAAAATAATGTTAAGAAAATAATTTATGAATATATTGTTTTGATACAGGAAAAGAAAGAAATGCAGTAGCAGTCAATAAAACACAGGCTAAGGCTATTGTAGGTTCTCCACTTCCCCTTTGATGCCTTTATTATTCAATCTTATAATCATAATATTCACAATGGGCACTCGTCTTGCTATCATTATTGCCTCCATGAGGAGGGAACATGTGATTCTTGATGTGGAGTTTGTTTTGTTTCTTGGGACATATTTTTTGTTTCTTAGTCTAGCTTTTTTAGGTGCTATCTTACTAGGTTTATTTACATTATCTAATATTTTGAGGAAGTTGAGTCATTTAAACCCCACGCCCAGCTACAGCTGCAGCTTAAATTTTGAGATTGTGATTAAGAGACGGGATTGTATTGGAATCTTGTAGAATTGTTGAAGTTTCAAAACGAAAACATACCAAAATGTGGCAACCAAGTGGGAGGTTGTATATAATTTACTCTGTTTTCCTTTGTTTTTAATTTTTAATTTTTCATGTTATGTCCTTTCATTTAAAATTTATTTTTTTTGTTTTTTGTTAAAAGTAACATTAACTTAGTGTATTTGTTTCAGTAGGTTGAAAAATTTATGCGGAATCTTAAAATGGGTGGAATTGGAAAGAAAACTAGTAAGACATTTTTTTTTCTATGGTTTTTTTAATTTTTATTTGTGTTGGATAGGGATAGTTGCATTGTTATAAGGAGTGTGATATTGTATATTTTTTCAATATTTTTATTATTTTGTTTTAGTACAAGGGTATAGTATATTTAATTTTGTATTTTAAAAAATATATATAATAAATTGTCTTGGTTTGCATTATAAATAATGCTCAACTACACTTTTGAAGCATACATAGAAATTTGCTGTTAGAAGCAGAAAAGGTACTTTTTTTTTGTTTTTTTTTTTGTTGATAATAAAATAATGTTAAGAAATAATTTATGAATATATTGTTTTGATACAGGAAAAGAAAGAAATGCAGCAGCGATCAATAAGACATTGTCTAAGGCTGTTGTAGGTTCTCAACTTCCCCTTTGGGTGCCTTTATTGTTCAGTCTTATAATTATAATATTCACAATGGGCACTGGTCTTGCTCTCATTACTCCCCCCATGAGGAGGGAAGATGTGATCCTTGATGTGGAGTTTGTTTTGTTTCTTGGGACATGTTTTTTGTTTCTTAGTCTAGATCTTTTAGGTGCTATCTTACTAGGCTGATTTACATTATCTAATATTTTGAGGAAGTTGATTTCCTTAAACCCCATGCCCAACTGCAGCCACAACTTAAGTTCGGAGCTTGTGATTAAGAGATTATATTTTATTGAAATATTTTTGAATTGTTGAAGTTTCAAAACAAAAATGAACTAGAATGTGGCAACCAAGCGGGACGTTGTATATGTTCTACTCTGTTTTCCTTTATTTCTATTTTTTTTGTTTTTGGTGTTATGTACTTTCATTTAAAATTTTATTTTTATTATTTTCGTTAAGAGTAACATTAACTTGGTGTATTTGTTTCAGCAGGTTGATAAATTTATGCAGAATGTTAGAATGAGTGGAATTGGAAAGAAAACTGGTAAGGCATTTATTTTTGTATAGTTTTTTTTATTTTTATTAGTGTTGGATTGGAAAAGTTGCACTATTATAAGGAGTGCAAAATTGTAATTTTTTTCAATATTTTTAATATTTTGATTTATTAAATGCATATAGTATATTTATTTTTATATTATTTTTTTGAAAAATATATTAAATTATCTTAGTTTGCATTATAAATAATGCTCAAATTCACTTTTGAAGCATTCACAAAAATTTGCAGTTAGAAGCAGAAGGGGTACTTTTTTGTTTTTGTTTTTATTTTATTTTATAATAAAATAATGTTAAGAAATAATTTATGAATATATTGTTTTCATACAGGAAAAGAAAGAAATGCAACAGTGGTTAATAAGACACAGGCCAAGGTTGTTGTAGGTTCACAACTTCCCCTTTGGGTGCCTTTATTGTTCATTCTTGTAATCATAATATTCATAATGGGCACTGTTCTTGCTCTCATTACTCCCTCCATGAGGAGGGAAGATGTGATCCTTGATGTGGAGTTTGTTTTGTTTCTTGGGACATGTTTTTCCTTTCTTAGTCTAACTTTTTTAGGTGCTATCTTACTAGGCTGATGTACATTATCTAATCTTTTGAGGAAGTTGAGTCCTTTAAACCGCTCGCCCAACTGTAGTTGTAGCTTAAGTTCTGAGCTTGTGATTAAGAGACGAGATTGTATTGAAATCTTGTAGAATTGTTCAAGTTTCAAAATGAAAATGTACCAAAATGTGGCAACCATGTGGGACACTATATATATTTTACTCTGTTTTCTTTTGTTTTTAATTTTTAATTTTTTGAGTTATGTCCTTTTATTGAAAATTTTATTTTTATTATTTTTGTTAAGAGTAACATTAACTTGGTGTATTTGTTTTAGCAGGTTGATAAATTTATGTGGAATCATAGAATGGGTGGAATTGAAAAAAAAACTCATAAGACATTTATTTTTGTATGGTTTTATTTTTATTTTTATTGGTGTTGGATAGGGATAGTTGCATTGTTATATGGAGTGTGAATTTGTATTTTTTTTCAATATTTTTTATTATTTTGTTTTAGTAAAAGCATATAATATATTTATTTTTGTATTATTTTTTTGAAAAATATATTAAATGATCTTGGTTCACATTATAAATAATGCTCAACTTCACTTTTGAAATATACACAGAAATTTACAGTTAGAACCAGAAACAGTACTTTTTTGTTTTTGTTGATAATAAAATAATGTTAAGAAATAATTTATGAATATATTGTTTTAATACATGAAAAGAAAGAAATGCAGCAGCTGTCAATAAGACACAGGATAAGGCTGTTGTAGGTTCTCAACTTCCCCTTTGGGTGCCTTTATATTGTTCAGTCTTATAATCATAATATTTCCAATGGGCATTGGTCTTGCTCTCATTACTCCCCCCATGACGAGGGAAGATGTAATCCTTGATGTGGAGTTTGTTTTGTTTCTTGGGACATTTTTTTAGTTTCTTAGTCTAACTTTTTTAGGTGCTATCTTACTAGGCTGATTTACATTATGTAATATTTTGAGGAACTTGATTCCTTTAAACCCCATGTCCAGTTGCAGTCGTAGCTTAAGTTCGGAGCTTGTGATTAAGAGACGAGATTTTATTGAAATCTTTTAGAATTTATTAAGTTTCAAAATGAAAATGTACCAGAATGTGGCACCCAAGTGGGAGGTTGTATATATTTTACTCTATTTTCCTTTGTTTTTTTATTTTTTTATTTTTTGTGTTATGTCCTTTCATTTAAAATTTTTGTAATGCCCCACCACATACCCTAGAGGACACTCACTAACAACCTGAGGCAGAACATTTTTTATTTTTTTTTAAAGGTGCAACATTCAGTCATATGCAATTAGCATGAATAATAAGTTCTCTAGTCTAAGTCCTCTAGGGTCTGTGACAACATTACTTTTCACGCATCTAAAAATAAACATGTAACCTTTAAGAAACATTACAATAATCAAGTACTAACATCATTACGAAAATTGCATCAAAATATTCCATTTATTTGAATAATCAATAAAGTACAACCATAACATGTTTACATGGAATTAAAATTGATTCAAATCATTTAATTACAAATACAATGCCAACTAACTCTATTCCATCTCATAATAGTGTTCTTCATCAGATACATTAATACATTTACATTCTAAATAAAGTTATCTCCACAATTTCCAGTGAGGTGTGAACATTAAACATTAAACATGATACATCAGTGTGGTACAATAAAATACAAGTATAACAAATCCCGAAGGCCGGTACAATGCTGAAGTCCATAGATCAAGAGAATTCATCACGACACGCACAGGAGAAGGGAACCCAATGGAGATCGATACACGTTCCACCCAACCACGTGGAACCCAAAGGCCCACCCCCCGTGCTAGGAGATAGCAAAGGTTCCCACCATCACTGACAAACATGCACAAGGCTAACATGACAAACAAGAACAAGTAGAACAACATCAACAACATTACACCACAGAAGGACAAAGGTACAAGGCAATAGATGGTTGACATGACAATGTTGAACAATCATGGAACAACAACAATAATAGACAAAACACTTCCAAAGGCACAAAATCAACTAAGGGGATGTAAAGAACCAAGAGAGTACAAAGTTGTCGTAGGAGTGAGTGTCATCGCATAATTGCTATGGGTTACCCTGGCGTAACCTTCCTAGGCTACCGGACCCCCATCCTGGGTTACCCTGGCTGCCTCTATCGGCCGCCGGACCCCCATACAAATTATGCGGGACCAACTTACCTTCCAAATAAACTAGGCAGTTGATCTTGCCATTCCAGGCCTTCTCAACTCATCTCAAGCCTATACGAGCACTTGATCCATGAGCAAGGCATTATCTTATCTTGATTAGTGTTTTAACTACCCAATTTTCCTAATTAATTAATTAGCTTATCACTTGATTAAACTCTTAGTGAGTTACCCTGGCGCCCCTTTGTGTGCCGGACCCCCACTGAGAGCCACTCCCCTACTGACGACTAGGAAACCAATAAATTCAAGCGCAAATCCACTTGCACAATCTTAAAACTCACAATCAATACAACATTGCGAGGCATATCCTTCCCGCTTTCAAGTTACAAACACCAATCACAAGGTGAACATACTGTGTGAGGCTAATAGGCATCACATACATGCTCAATGCAAACACAAAAGCAATTATCTCCAAGATTTAACATATTCTCATCAAGAAAAGAATTTCCCCTAGCCTCTGGAAGACTCCTATTAGACACTTACATAAGGATTACATATTCGAACAAAACCCATATTCATACCAAACAATGATCATTCACTTGTTTCCAAGTTACCTCTCGAAAACAAAAGAGATCATAGAGGCGAGACAATCATTATATGCTTAAAATAAATCATCAATTCATAGGTAATTTTTATATTCATCACTAACTTCATTTATCTTTTACGATTTATCAATCTTTTCTAAGAAATGATATTTCTTGGTTTACTCAATTAAATAAAAATACTAAGAAGGTAGAAATCATTTACTAATTAACTACAAAACATCCATATAATTTCCATAAACATACTTACATTTATCAATACATACATATATCAATTTGTTTATAATTAACTACTATTTATTTATTTGCTTTTACTTATTTACATATATAATTTACCCTAATTTAAATAATTTATCCTAAGAATAATTTAAAAGAGTTATAAGCATAAAAGGAATCATATGTAATTTATTCTACTATTCCTACTGACATAGAATATTATTTACTATTCATATAGAAGGAGATAATCTAAGGGAATCCTATCCATACTAAATTTAGTTAAAAAGATTCTAAAAAGAAAATGAGAATAAACTTCCTTTACTTTATTTAAGGAATAACTTAAAGACTTCCACGTAGACCTTCCTTTCTTCCCTAGGCTTTAAGAGCTTAACATAAATATTACTTTATTTTAAGGATTTCATTATAAAGTTTAAACGATCTTCTTTCTTTTAAAGCTTATATGCATGACAAGCAAGGCTCACTATTTTTTGAAGGTCCCAAAATTCAAAATGCCTAAAATCTAAGTTTCAGTTCAAGTAAAGCTTATAATTCGACATTCCCCCAATGAAGATGAGTAACAAAGGAGTGTTGAGTATTTTAAGGGAAAAGACATCTAAGTTGTTCAAGCTCCACAAATAGAACGCAATCTGCATGTATAGCTAAATATATAGTTATATACTAGATCGATATGCATTAGAGAAGCAGATTGATATACATTTAAGGTTATGGTAAAAAGATGACTCTTAGAAAACACTTAATAAACTTGGATCAGAAGAGATATTTTGAACTTAAGCCTAACCTTGGATGCATACAGCAGAATGCAAAAGCTGACACAACTAAGAAAGAGTTATACCCTGCACAGAGGAGGGGGTTAGCGGATTAAGCAGCAACACTAAAGACATATTCATCCCAAATCACATTCGCTCTAGGACACTATCATGGGTGTTACAAGTCAACATGCTGGAGGAAAAAGAAAGTCTTGTAAGGCCAACCTTTAATGTCTCAGGCAGCGACTCTCAAGAGGATATTAGCTTAGGCGGCATTGCCAGTTAGTGTGTCTAGCAAATCAATATGAATACAAACACAGTTCTTACAGACAGTCGGTGCTAAATTAGATGCATGGCTCCATTGAAACAAATGATCATCCAACATCAAAGGGTATTAAAAAAAAACAATGAATAGAGTTTCCTATATTCTAACATTAAACACAAATATGCTACCATTATGGCGCAGGGCTTGCATTACATTGCAAATATACTGAATGAAGTTTTCAAAGATTGAAGGGACACAAAGAGAATACTGGTGCAACTTATGGAAAACCATCAAACCAAACAGGGGATCATGGTTATTTGCATAGACTGATTCACAAAAGAGCAATAACATGCAATAAGGGTTAATGGTCTAAGCGGCAACACTAGAAAATTTTTGCTTCAAAAAAAGAGGAAGATATTTCAGAAATAATGAACCTGGATATAATGACGATTGGAGCAGCTGAAAATTAGTGCCAAGAACCAGCTCCTTTCATATAGCTCAGCTTCTTTCTGGACTCCAACAATTTTCTAGAAAAATTGTAATTCCCCAACAAGAAATCCCCCTTTCTGGTGTATTTGCTTAGTGGAGCTTGCAAATATGATACAGAGCTCCTCCAAATTCCCTGCTCCGGATCCCTGAGACTTCTCCATCCCCCCCGGTTTTCTTAACCAGATCCCTTTTCACCCCCCTCAAAACCCACCAAAAAGGCAATTTATTTTCAAAAAAACAATAACTGAAGAAGATTCCCTGCTTTCTTCTTTTTCCTTTTTTTTATTTTTTTATTTTTTTTATTTATTTTTTTGTTTATTTTTAGCCAATTAAGTAAATTTTGTAGCAGCATGCATTGGTTGGCTGTCATGTTACAATTTAGAAAAAATCTGATTTCATTATTCCCACTTCAATTTCTTTCTATTTGATGCTGTTTAATAATTGCAACTTTCCAATTCAATATTTTATTTCATGTTTTATCATTTTAATTTATTTCAACTATAATTTGTTAATAAATCTTTTAATGTTTAAATTTTCAAAAACTTTTTCATTTAAAAATCACCTTATTATTCTATTTTCTTACCTCAAAATTTCATTTTATTATAACATTAATTATAAAAAAATTTATCATAAAGTTTAATTTATTAAAATCAAACAATAACTTTAACATTATTTATTTAATTTATTTATCCATCATAAAATACTTCTATTAAATTATCTTCGTTACTTTAATTTGATGTTTTCTATCTAAACAAGGTAATTAAACAAGGCACACACTTAGGTATCATCAACAACAATACTCAGCGTGGAGGGGCCTTACAATTTTATTGGTTTCGTTAAAAGTAACATTAACTTGGTGTATTTGTTTTAGCCGGTTGATAAATTTATGTGGAATCTTAGAATGGGTGGAATTGGAAAGAAAATTTGGAAGACATTTATTTTTGTATGATTTTTTTTAATTTTTATTGGTGTTGGACAGGGATAGTTGCATTGCTATAAAGAGTGTGAAATTGTTTTTTTTTTCAAAAGTTTTATTATTTTGTTTTAGTAAAAGCATATAATATAATTACCTTTGTATTATTTTTTTCAAAAATATATTAAAATATCTTGGTTTCCATTATAAATAATGCTCAACTACACTTTTGAAGCATACACAGAAATTTGGAGTTAGAACCAGAAAGGGTACTTTTTTTTGTTGATAATAAAATAATGTTAAAAAATAATTTATGAATATATTGTTTTGATACATGAAAAGAAAGAAATGCAGCAGCGGTCAATAAGACACAAGATAAGGCTGTTGTAGGTTCTCAGCTTCCTCTTTGGGTGCCTTTATATTGTTTAGTCTTATAATCATAATATTCATAATGGGCACTGGTCTTTCTCTCATTACTTCCTCCATGACGAAGGAAGATGTTATCCTTGTTGTGGAGTTTGTTTTATTTCTTGGGACATGTTTTTCGTTTCTTAGTCTAACTTTTTTAATGCTATCCTACTAGGCTGATTTACATTATGTAACGCTCGTCATGCAAACCCCAGAGAACACACACACATAAGCAAATAAGTTTTTTTTAAAACAATTAAATTAATCATGCAATAACATTAAACCATAATCACATAACACATTACATAACATTAACACACTTAGTTCTCTAGGGAACGCGAGGTTACATCGCAACAACTAAACAAAAATAGAGATAAAAATTACAACATAACCATTTATATTATAATAACCATGAATAAGGATACATCCAATAACCATGATGCGAGAATAATAATTATCACATAATACAACCATAATAAATATCTTAATAAAGATACAAATGATCCTAACTATTACATCATCGTTTTAATGTTACATTACAATCTCTTGATAAATGAATTACATTGAATTTCCCAACATGGGAATTGATACAAGAACAATGAAATCTGAAATACAAAGTGAATACTGGTACAACTCCAACTGTGGAAATGCTAACAAGACAGGATGCTGATGGGGAACCCAACAGGTGCGTAGCACGTTCCACCCAACCATGTGAATTACAAGTAACTCACCCCCCGTGCTCAAAGGTGACAAGGAAGAGAACCCGACCATGAATGCCAAACCGACTCAACAACAACATAGTACAAAAACAAGTACAACTTAAGGCATACAATGAAACAACCATCAATGTTCACAAATCACATAACAAGTTAAAACTATGAAACTCATCACAATTAAACAAAGTATCACCAATTATACAAGTAACTAAAAAGCAATCATAAAGAAAATTCACAAGAATCAGAAACAACAACAAAAAAGCACAAGGGTATCAAGTGGAGAGTGTCATCACATAGCTCTCATGGGATCCCCTGGCACTTCCTCCAACTAAGGCACCATCACCCATCTATGGATCCCCTAGCCCTTCCTCCTACTTGAGGTGCCAGCACCATAGGGTAGCTCATGTGAAGTCGATAACCTCTCATGAAGACGAGATTACGACTTTGCAAACCACGGCCTTCTCAGTCTATCATTAGTCTATGATAGCCCTAATGCATAGACAAGGATTCCAATGTTTATTATCTTGTGTGTATTACTAGTACCCATCCCCCTAAATTCTATTTTTAGGTTATCACTTGTTTAACTACTCTTACGTGGGTTCCCCTGAGCTCTTCCTCCAACTGAGGCGCCGGTGCCCATGAAGAGCCACTCTCCTTATGACCCCTAACATAAATCAAAACTAGGCAAGGGTTGAACTTAAAACATATAAAGCATAATATTCAAAACAAGCTCATGCGAGGCATTAACCCTCTCGCGATAACTCATAACCAAAAGTCTTAACAAACCGTTCAACCCTTCCTAACATAAACCATTAAGTATCAATTTCCAAAAGTATAATCAAGACGAGAATAACATTCAAAATAAAAAGGCCTCTGGAACAAGGTTCACAAACAACAACAGTTCCCACATCGACGAGAAAAGTTTACAACTATTAAATAGGACACAATAACTAGATCGCATGATTTCATAACCAAATGTAACAATTAACTCAAAAGCATAAAACATTTCAATTATAAAACGATATACGAAACACATGCTCGACGAAATTCATGTAATTTACTTGCCCACAATAAACCATGATTTCCACACCAAAATAAAATTAATTCTCTAAAGTCAAATAACATAATACATTAATTTTATTTTACTAAAAAAAAAACTTTAATAATTGATACCCAAATAAAAATTACATTTCTTTAATATTAGAATAAATAATTATAATAACATTTTTTTATTTTTTTTATTTTAAAAAAAAAACTAATATTAAATAAAATAAATATATTTAAATACATATATATATATATATATAATATTTATATATATATATATATAAATATATATATATATATTTATATATATATAATTTAAATTTAAATTATAAAAAAAAAAAATTTAAACCACAATTGCTAGCCGTGCGGCCAGTACCACCGGCAAACTGCACAGTAGTCTAACGACTGCTATACGTAGCAATCCTACAGACTGCTGCACATAACAGTCCATAAGGACTGTTGTGGCAATCCATGCCACAGTGGGGGGGCTGGGGGGTACGGCCCAGTGCCGTCCCTCCCAACTCCTCCCAAAAAATTATTTAAATTTTTTTTTAAAAGAAATTTTTAACATAAGATTTTGTTTCCCATATTTTTTTAAAAAGAACATTTATATAAATGAAAATAAATAAAAATTCCAAAGCAATTCAGCCAACCTTGTACTGGTTCGGCTCGAACCCCAACATAATATTAAATTAAAATTTCATTATGGTTTGACAGTAAAAACAAAAATAAGATTAAGAAATCAATATAGACATAGGTTTATGATTCATATTAAATGAATATATATATATGTACACTAATCTCTAAGAATATATCTAATAACTCTAACCAGACAGAGGTTTCTCTGTACCCAACTTCTTATTCACTAATATTATATTTTTAATCAAAACATATATATATTCAAATCAAATGTATTTCTAAAAAAAAAAACAATAATATTCAAGATCCAATTATAATGAAACTACATAATGGTTTCTCAAAGACAATAATCTTCTCCTATTGGTTTGCTAACTAGGAATCATTAAATTTCTAATGAAGGTTTTCTTTTTCTTTCAAACAATCAATCATATATATTCATTTATTTATCTAATTTCTTTTTGAAATAGAAAGAAGAATGAGATGAAACATTTGAAACCTGGTGTCCTATGCTTATTCAAAAATTTGGTGATGCTCGTTGATTCTGATGGCCTCTCCGAAGAGCTCCTCGTTCTTGCTTCAAATCTCCTCTAAGTAACCGTGCTCAAATTTCAAATCCGATCCTTTGTTCAGAAGACTCCAAAATAACCAGTAATAGATTCCCCAATCCCTTTCAAGAACTCTCCTCAAAATATAGCAAAAGATTGACAAATATTCTCTTCAGATTCAAAAATACATAATCAATAACTTGTGCAACCTCTGTATCACTAATCTTCTGTGTCTCAGAAAACTCACAAAATTCCTGATTAAATAAAAGATATTGTCCATTTCTTCCAAAAACTCTAAAAATCAAAAATAAAAGAAAATAATTATTTAAAAGCAAGCTTTTTAATCAGATCTGTATTCTTATTCGTTCTCACAACTTTTTCATTCTTTTATTTGTTTTATTGTTTTAATTTCTATTTTTACCACTTTTCTTGCACATCACATTATCTATTTAATTTAAATAATTTATTCTAATAATTATCCTCAACAAGATAATTAATTAAAATAAATAACACAATTTAATATTATAATAATCACACAATTAAACTCGTGACTTTCAAAAATAAATAAATCATTTAAATATTTAAATACAATTTAGTCTAACATTAAAATAAACAATTTTTTTCCATCATTTAAATCGAATACACCACAACATATAAAGTACCAACATTAATCAAAATATGACAAAACACAAAACACAAACCACAAATGACGACAATTACAAAAATAAACATTACCAATCAAACAAGACGGTCTGACATCATGGGACGGAATGACTTCATCGTCACCTCTGTTTCAAGATTTAACCGTTGGGCCATTGGTGCTTGCCCTGTCCTGCCGAAGCAGGTGGAATCAAGACTTGTACTTGCAAATCCTGCATACAAACGAAGTCGTGTACATGTGCATACATATATATAAAATCAAAGCATTAAATTGAAGCATTGCATTGTGAGAAGGAATTGCAGCGTAACAAAGCACTCGCAAATGAGTGATTCTACACTGTCCTTCATCACATCTATCCTAACAATTATAATATAATTGATAAACTAACATTTCTAAACTAACAATTCATCTTATGACATAATTTATTAAATCATTGCATCATAATATAATTCTGAAAATCAACCAACTTCACCAACCACAATGTCATATAAAATAATCATGTCCACTAATGGAATAACATCATCGAATGTCTAACTAACCAACTATTAGACCAAACAATACTAGTACAATCACAATCACAAGTAGCAAACGAATGCATAGAAAAATAATAAATCCAAACAGTAAGAGGAGGGGTATTACACATTATCTAATATTTTGAGGAAGTTGAGTCCTTTAAACCCCACGCCTAGCTATAGCCGCAACTTAAGTTCTGAGCTTGTGATTAAGAGACGAGATTGTATTGAAATCTTGTAGAATTGTTGAAGTTTCAAAATGAAAATGTACCAAAATGTGGCAACCAGGTAGAAGGCATTATATATGACTCTGTTTTCCTTTGTTTTTAATTTTTAACTTTTGGCATTATGTCCTATCATTTAAAATTTTATTTTTATTACTTTTGTTAAGAGTAACATTAACTTGTTGTATTTGTTTCAGTAGGTTGATAAATTTATGCGGAATTTCGAATGGGTGGAATTGGAAAGAAAACTGGTAAGGCATTTATTTTTGTATGTTTTCTTTTAATTTTTATTGGTGTTGGATAGGAATAGTTGCATTGTTATAAAGAGTGAGAATTTGTATTTTTTTTCAATATTTTTATTATTTTGTTTTAGTAAAAGCATATAGTATATTTTTTTTTGTATTTTTTTTCAAAAATATCTTAAATCTTGGTTTGCATTATAAATAATGTTCAACTTCACTTTTGAAGCATACACAAAAATTTACAGTTAGAAGCAGAAAGGGTACTTTTTCTTTCTTTTTTTCATTTTGTTGATAATAAAATAATGTTAAGAAATAATTTATGAATATATTGTTTTGATACAGGAAAAGAAAGAATTGTAGCAGCGATCAATAAGACACAGGCTAAGGCTGTTGTAGGTTCTCAACTTCACAGTTGGGTGTATTTATTTTTCAGTCTTATAATCATAATATTCACAATGGGAACTGGTCTTCGTCTAATTACCCCATGAGGAGGGAAGATGTGATCCTTGATGTGGAGTTTGTTTTTTTCTTGGGACATGTTTTTCATTTCTTAGTCTAGCTCTTTTAGGTGCTATCTTACTAGGCTGATTTACATTATCTAATATTTTGAGGAAATTGAGTACTTTAAACCCCATGCACAGCTACAGCCATAGCTTAAATTCTGACTTTGTGATTAAGAGATGAGATTGTATTAAAATCTAGTAGAATTGTTCAAGTTTCAAAATGAAAATGTACGAAAAATGTGGCAACCAGGTGGGAGACTGTATATATTTGACTCTGTTTTCCTTTGTTTTTAATTTTTAATTTTTTGCGTTGTCCTTTCATTTAAAATTTTATTTTTATTGTTTTTGTTAAGAGTAACATTAACTTGTTGTATTTGTTTCAGCGGGTTATTAAATTTATGCGGAATCTTAGAATGGGTGGAATTGGAAATAAAAGTTGGTAAGACATTTATTTTTGTATGGTTTTTTTAATTTTTATTGGTGTTGGATAGGGATAGTTGCATTTTTATAAAGAGTGTGAAATTGTATTTTTTTTGAATATTTTTATTATTTTGTTTTAGTAAAAGTGTATAGTATATTAATTTTTGTATTATTTTTATCAAAAGTATATTAAATCATGGTTTGCATTATAAATAATGCTCAACTTCACTTTTGATGCATACACAAAAATCTAAAGTTAGAAGCAGAAAGCGTACTTTCTTTTTTGTTGATAATAAAATAATGTTAAGAAATAATTTATAACTATATTATTTTGATACAGTAAAAGAAAGAAATGCAGTAGCGATCAATAAGACAAAGGATAAGGCTGTTGTAGTTTTTCAACTTCCCCTTTCTGTGCCTTTATTTTTTTATTTTTTTTTGTGATAATAAAATAATGTTAAGAAAATAATTTATGAGTATATTGCTTTGATACAGGAAAAGAAAGAAACACAGAAGCGATCAATAAAACACAGGCTAAGGCTGTTGTAGGTTCTAAACTTCCCCTTTGGATGCCTTTATTGTTCAGTCTTATAATCATAATATTCATAATGGGCATTAGTCTTGCTCTCATTACTCCCCCCATGAGGAGGGAAGATGTGATCCTTGATGTGGAGTTTGTTTTGTTTCTTGGGACATGTTTTTCGTTTCTTAGTCTAGCTTTTTTAGGTGCTATCTTACTAGACTAAATTACATTATCTAATATTTTGATGAAGTTGAGTCCTTTAAACCCCAAGCCCAGCTGCAGCCACAACTTAAGTTTTGAGCTTGTGATTAAGAGATGAGATTGTATTGAAATATTGAGGAATTGTTCAAATTTCAAAACGAAAATGTACCAAAATGTGGCAACTAGGTGGGAGGTTGCATATATTTTACTCTGTTTTCCTTTGTTTTTAATTTTTAATTTTTGTCGTTATGTCCTGTAATTTAAAATTTTATTTTTATTGTTTTTGTTAAGAATAACATTAACTTCGTATATTTGTTTCAGCAAGTTGATAAATTTATGTGGAATCTCAGAATAGGTGGAATTGGAAAGAAAACTGGTAAGACATTTATTTTTGTATGGTTTTTTTTTTTTTTTTTATTGGTGTTGGATAGGGATAGTTGCATTGTTATAAGGAGTGTGAAATTGCATTTTTTTTCAATATTTTTATTATTTTGTTTTAGTAAAATCGTAAAGTATATTTATTTTTGTATTATATTTTTTAAAAGTATATTAAATTATCTTGCTTTGCATTATAAATAATGCTCAACTTCACTTTTGAAGCATACACAAAAATTTGCAATTAGAAGTAGAAAGGGTACATTTTTCATTTTTGTTTTTATTTTTGTCAATAATAAAATAATGTTCAAAAATAATTTATGAATATATTGTTTTGATACAGAAAAAAGAAGGAAATGCAGTAGCAGTCAATAAGACACAGCCTAAGGCTATTGTAGGTTCTCAACTTCCCCTTTGGGTGTCTTTATTGTTTAGTCTTATAATCATAATATTCACAATGGGCACTAGTTTTGCTCTCATTACTCCCCCCATGAGGAGGGAAGATGTGATCCTTGATGTGGAGTTTATTTTGTTTCTTGGGACATGTTTGTTGTTTTTTAGTCTAGCTTTTTTAGGTGCTATCTTACTAGGTTGATTTACATTATCTAATATTTTGAGGAAGTTGAGTCCTTTAAACCCCATGCCTAGCTGTAGCTGCAGCTTAAGTTATGAGCTTGTGATTAGGAGACTAGATTTGATTGACATCTTGTAGAATTGTTCAAGTTTCAAAATGAAAATGTGGCAACTAGGTGGGAGGCTGTATATATTTGATTTTGTTTTCCTTTTTTTTTTATTTTTAATTTTTGGCCTTATGACCAGTCATTTAAAATTTTATTTTTATTGTTTTTGTTAAGAGTAACATTAACTTAGTTTATTTGTTTCAATAGGTTGATAAATTTATGTGGAATCTTAGAATGGCTGAAATTGGAAGGAAAACTGGTAAGACATTTATTTCTGTATGGTTTTTTTAATTTTTATTGGTGTTGGAAAGGGATAGTTGCGTTATAAAGAGTGTGAAATTGTTTTTTTTTTAAATAATTTTATTATTTTGTTTTTATTAAAATCGTATAATATATTTATTTTTATATTATTTATTTAAAAACTATACTAAATTATCTTGGTTTGCATTATAAATAATGCACAACTTCAATTTTGAAGCCTACACAGAAATTTGCAGTTAGAAGCAGAAAGGGTACTTTTTTGTTTTTGTTTTTATTTTTGTTGATAATAAAATAATGTTTTTTTTTTAAAACAAAGGGGTAAAAACTTTATTAGAAATCAGAAAAGAGCATTACAATAATAACCACGGGACCCAGTCCCAGAAAACAAGGCGAAAACCCCACAACATAAAACAAAATCAACTATCCCCATGTATCCTCCTATCCTCTTCCAAGAACCGGTCTAAATCCAGATGCAGCTCAGGGTTAACTTGATCCCAATCCTCAACCTTCCAACCACTATCTTGCTCAGAGGCCCATTTGGCCAAGCAGTCAGCAGCGCGATTCCACTCCCTTGGGATGTGAACAAAGGATGCCTCCTCCATCCGAGAACTAACTTGAAGAATCCGTTGAACCACCGAAGCCAACTGCCAATTTATATCAGATATCTTTCGCTCATTCAAGAGATTAATCAAAATCTGTGAATCAGCTTCACATATAACCTTTCTCCATCCCAAAGCAAGGGCCCTCTCCATAGCATGAAGAATTGCTAGACCCTCCATGAAGTTAACAGTCTTCACCCCCTCATGTATAGAGAATAGAAAAATCACCGAACCAGCTGAGTCCCTGCCAACCCCACCAATTCCAGCAGGCCCAGGATTTCCCCTAGAAGAACCATCAGTATTGATCTTTAAAAATCCATTGGGAGGAGGTAACCACCTTCCAACCCGTTGGACCCTCTTTTTCCCATGCCTACAGTTCCTAGAACTGACAAAAGATGAATGAATTTCTTGAAGACCTAGTCTGGCCACCAACTCAGCATCACCTCTCTCCAAGGGGAAAACCACATCACATTTAGCTAAAACAGACTCCTGCACCATTCCAAGCATACGCATCCAAACTTGCCGACCCACCAACTTCTGATCACGAAAAATTCTGCGGTTCCGCTCCAACCAAATCTGCCAAAGCAGAAAGGTAGGGCCCACAAACCAAACTTCCTGCAAAAAGGAAGCCATAGAAGGAGGTCTTCCCATACTATCCCAGAATTCAACCAAAGAGCACGCATGAATACAGGGAAGCTTCCACACCTCCCACCACCAATGCCAAAGTTGCACAACAAAGGGGCACCGAAAGAACAAATGTGAAGAATCCTCTTCCGCTCCCCCACACAAAACACAAATTGAAGGTCCTTGAAATCCCCGTTTACGAATGTTATCCCAGGTCAAGCACCTATTCCAAGCCAAAGTCCAAACAAAGCAGTTGCATTTAGGCCACGAGAGTTTATTCCACACCCTTTTCCACCAATGAACCTCTGCCCCAGTTAGCTTCTGAGCCAATAACACCTGATAACCAGAAGCAACAGAGTAAACCCCCTTAGGATTATGGGTCCAAGCAAGAATATCTTCTTCCAGAAGAGAACTACAACTCCTACTATGAAGAATCTTGTGAAGCTCAGCACTTTCTTCCGCAAGTCCCAAATCTGGCCACTCTGCGGGATCCTTCCAATGAGCTACCTCCAACTGACCAAAAGAAGCAACAGACTTGAAGTCACTCACCCTAGCCCAGCCAGCCTCGAGAAATCTTTGGCACAAAGGAAGTAGATTGGGGAACTGAGAAGTAAGTGGAGGGAATCCATCCCAAGAATCCGACCAGAAGAGAGCCTCAGTTCCTCGTCTACAGATCCAAAATAAACCTTCCTTAATAAGCTTTGCACCCTTCTGAAGAGTATTCCAAATCACTGAACCTTTCCCCTCAAGAGGGTAACGAGGAAGATCCTGCCGTGGAATCCCCGGGAAATACTTATGAGATAATATCCTGGCCCACGGCTGATCCTATTCCACACACCATCTCCAAAATAGCTTAGCAGCCACAGCCACTCCAGATAACGCAGACTGTCGAAGACCAAGACCACCAAATTGCTTTGGGCTGCACACAACATCCCACCTAACCAGGCTCCACTTGGAAGAAGCCAAACTACCCGCCCATAAGAACTGCCTTTCAAGAGAATCCAACTCCCTCAGAAAACCCATCGGAGCCACCTGAAGCATACATCTGTAGGTAGGGAGAGCCTGCACCACCGACTTGAGAAGCTGAACCCGCCCCGCAAAAGACAACCATTTGTGGGTCCAATGATTAACTTTTGCACGGAGCTTATCAATAATATTCTGCCAAGAACCCTTGGGAAGATGGCGAACAGAAATTGGGAAACCCAGATAAGTCAAAGGGAGAACCCCTATCTGAAACCTTAAGATATTAGCAATTCTTCTCTGTATGGGGCTCGGCGTGTTGAAGAAGAATATGGAAGACTTCTCCTCATTAATCAATTGTCCTGAAGCAACAAGATATATGTCCAACACCTGCCTCAAGTTAGTAGCTTCCCTAACAGTAGCCATCCCCATCAGGGCAGTATCATCAACAAACTGCAAATGAGATTGCGGAGGCAAGTCTCCACCCCATCGCCAACCTTGAATGATGCCAAGCTCCACCCTTCTTTTCAACAAACGACCAAGGCCTTCCACAAGAAGCAGAAAAAGATACGGAGAAAGAGGATCCCCTTGGCGCAAACCCCTAGAGGCACCAAAAAGTTCAGAATGATCTCCATTTATCAAAACTGAGAAGGAAACAGATGTGACACAGCTCATGACCCATTGGATCCACTCCTCACCAAAACCAAAAGCAACAAGGATCTTCTGCAAAAAAGACCATCTAACCCTGTCATAAGCCTTAGCCATATCCAGCTTAATGAACATAGCCTTCTCATGGGAGTTGTCCATGGAGTGGATGGTCTCCGTAGCAATGACAACCCCATCAAGAATCTGCCGACCTGCCACAAATCCACTCTGTTCCTCCGAAATCAACACTTTAAGCCACTTCTTCAGTCTCTCAGCCAATAACTTTGAGATGATTTTATAAGCCACATTGCAAAGAGAGATAGGCCGGAACTGAGATAACCTATCAGCCCCTTCACACTTGGGTATGAGAGCAAGGAAGGTGGAGTTCAGAGCACGAAGCATCTGTTTATTCCTTTGGGACTCAAGGACAACAGCCAGAAGATCCAACTTTATGATATCCCAGAATTCCTGAAAAAATTCAATCGGGAAACCATCGGGACCAGGAGCTTTACCCTTCTTCATCTGAAACACAATCCCCTCCAGCTCATCAAGAGAGATATCTTTCATCAAATACTCATTCGCCTCCCTGGAGACCAACTGAGGAATACAAGAAAGAACCTGTGCTTCCTCAACAGAGCCCCCTTGTGAATCCTCCCTAAATAAAGTAGCAAAATACTGAGATGCCTCAGCAGAGATTTCTTGAAACGAGGCAAGACGTTCACCCCTATCATTCACCAGAAAAGGAATGGAATTACCATGCCTCCTATCCTTCACAGAATTGAAGAAGAAGGCGGTGTTTTTATCACCTTCCTGTAACCATTCAACCCGGGCCTTTTGCTTCCAATAGATTTCTTCCCGCAATTCAAATTCCTCAACCACTTTCAAAGTCTTAGCCTCCTCCCTTAGAAGATCCTCAGAGGCCCCATTCTCACGAATCAACCGCGTAATATTATTCAACTCCTCCTGTGCGGCAACCTTAGCATGAAAGATATTACCAAAACATCGCCGATTCCACCTTTTAAGCTGATATTTGACAAACTGAAGAAGCTTGGAGAATGTGTACATTGCCGTACCAAAAGTTGGTCTACCAATCCGCCACCACTCAGCCACATAATCATGAAGAGTGGGATCCCGTAACCACATAAGCTGGAACTTGAATGAGGGAGACCGAGGCCCCCGTGCAGAGATAATACTAAGCTTAATAGGCCAATGATCAGAACCTCTCCAATCAAGAATTTCAGATCGAGTGGACCATAAGTTTCCAACCCAATAACAGGAAACCAAGAAACGATCTAGCCTCTCAGCAACACAACTCTCACCAATTCTCCTATTATTCCAAGTGAAGCGACCATTACTAGGTAGAACATCAATAAGATTTAATTCAGAAATGCTATCTCTGAATAACAGAGCAGAAGGCTCCAACCTAGGAATTCCACCTCTTTTCTCAGACAATTCCACAATAGCATTAAAATCGCCAGCCATAACCCACGGATGGTAAGGAGCTAAGCTACGAACAAAACGAAGATGGGACCATAGAAGTTGTTTACCCAGAAACTCAACAGGAGCATACACATTAGAGAGGAGAATACACTCACCAGTCTCATACCAAGAGGCGACAAGGGATATAGAGGATCTAGAGGACATCCACCATAGGGGGAAAATCTTCCGAGGGTTCCAAAAGCAAGCCACCCCTCCAGAAGCACCAAGAGCCCCCACACACTGGCATTCACCATATTTCCATAGCTTAGGAGCCATGGCCAACATATTATCTACAGATAATTTAGTCTCCTGAAGAAAAAGAACATCCGGAGAATGATTCCTAACCAAATCACGAACAGCTTTTTGTCGAGGGCCACTGTTCAAGCCCCTTACATTCCATGAGAGAACAATCATTTCTGGGGGCATGAAAAATGTGAATCAAGAGTCTTGACTGACCCTGACTCCACCAAAGTTTCCCCAGTTAATTTAATCTTCTCCATATCCTTTTTCCTTCCCAGCTTGGAAGTCCTGTCACCAACCCCTTTCTTCAGTTCATTTTGCTGAATACCTAAACGAGAGGAGGCCAAAGAGCTCTTCCCCACATCCTTGCCACCTTTCAGGGGCAATGGGGAGCCACCTCCACCACTCTTCGAAGCTCCAATAGAAGATTCTTGTTCAGTCTGGACAATCAATTGTTGATCTGTATCCATCTGCCCAACCCCAATCTCCTGCACATCCTGCATGGCCTCCAATGGTGGCCCATCCTGTCCTGTACCCAAAGTTCCCTGATCCAAGTTCAGCAACCCCGGATTCACTTCCTCCTGGCTGAGATCATCCAGGTTTCATCATCCTGCCTCTCCCTCAAGGTCCGCTTCTGGCCCCGATTCCTATTGGAGCCTTAACAGGGACATAACCATCATCTCCATTACCATCACCCGCTCCTTACCATTATCAGTCCTAGGAGGATTACGAGAAGGCTGAGAAGGTTGGGGCCCCACAGGCTTAGCCCTAGGGCACCTACGCTGCAAGTGACCATATTCATGACAAAGACGACACCGAAAAGGTAGGGTTTCGTAATCTAGCTGTTGAACCCAAGTATATGATCCAGCACTCACTTCAACAGAATCTGGTAGTGGCTTGCTTAAATCAATTTCTACACAGATACGAGCAAAAGTCATTACCTTTTTATACTGCGTCTGTTGTGAAGACCCAATAGGTTTACCGAGCATTGAAGCCACCAAATGCAACACGTCATCCCGCCAACACTCAACTGGAAACCACGGCAACCGAACCCAAACTGGAATCCGACTCGGTATTGCCTCAGTCGGGTTGAAGCCAGCATGCCATGGCTTGATAAACAAACCCACCTGGTTATAAAAATAGGGGCCACCCTCGAAGACCTTATTCCGATCTGCCATGCAATCAAAAGAGACCATAAAAAAGTTGTTCGCAAGGAGCCTAATCTCCATCTCCCCCTCCGGCATCCAAGTCCGTTGAGCCCAGGATTCCAAAAAATGCAGCGAGACTCTCAAACCCATGAACTTGCAATAAAAAGAGTGCCTTGAATAGTATTCAATATCATCTGCAAGCATTTCCATCGGGATAATCAGCTTCGGTCGCTCTTTGCATCTTTCCAAACACCCATTAATCTTCGTAATTCGGGAACCATTAACCGATCCTAGATCATTCATCTCCATCTCTGAAGAAAACAGCGTATTATCAAAAACATTCACTCCATGCGCCGAAGGCTTCGAACCAAATGCTGAACGGAAATCCAATTTGGGGCTAACCCCAGATGTTTCCCCACCCGGCATAGCAAAAAACAAGATCCCCAGCAGGCATGCAAACCCCCAGGACACTTTAGCAAGAAATGGAAAAAAGAAAAGACCCCAAGGGCAGGATCAAAACCCTTCCACCCACAAGCCACCCAAACAGTAGCAAGAAGGCCTCCAGAAAAGAAAAAAACCCCACCACCACAGCCCCGATAGCTTCAAAACCCCCCACAACACAGAAGCGAGCAACACACAGAGAACGAGCTAGGGCACGATCGCCCTAGCTCGGCTTGCAGAGCACACAAACGCCATCGATAATAAAATAATGTTAAGAAATAATTTATGAATATATTGTTTTGATACAGGAAAAGAAAGAAATGTAGCAATGGTCAATAAGATAGGCTAATGTTGTTCTAGGTTCTAAACTACCCCTTTGGGTGCCTTTATTGTTCAGTCTTATAATCATAATATTCACAATGAGCAATGGTCTTGCTCTCATTACTCCCCCCATGAGGAGGGAAGATGTGATTCTTGATGAGGAGTATGTTTTGTTTCTTGGGACATGTTTTTTGTTTCTTAGTCTAGTTTTTAGGTAATATCTTACTAGGCTGATTTACATTATCTAATATTTTGAGGAAGTTGAGTCATTTAAACCCCACACCCTACTGCAGTCGTAGCTTAAGTTCTGGTCTTGTGATTCCCACGAGCTCTCTAGCTAGAAATCACGAACACATGAACCTGAATAAGATCCAACAGAAAGATGCACGCCACCCGACCACGTGGAACCCAAAGGCCCCACTCCCTCCGTGCTAGGAGATAGTAACAAGGATTTCCTAGACAAGACCATCTACCTCTAGACACAGGCTTACCAAACTGAATTGAAACAACAACAATCACAAAGCCACTTAACATCTATAACCACAATGCCATTAAGCCACAACAGTCACAACATCACTTAACACGAAGTTACAATGCTTTCAGAGAACAATGATCATGTACATCCCACAATAACTGATTAACTGTCGACATAGGAAAAGTGTCATACATAAATTGCCATGAGTTACCCTAGCTCAACCTTCCTAGGCTACCGGACCCCCATCTTGGGTTACCCTGGCTTGCCTCTACCGGCGCCGGACCCTCATGCAAAACTATGCGTCCCATCTCATCTCGAGCCTTATCATTCACTTGCTTCACGAGAGAGGCATTCATTATCTTATTAGTTTGAAGGATCCCCATTAATTCATTTAAATTATCACTTAGTTGAACTCTAGGTGAGTTACCCTGGCGCCCCTTTGTGTGCCGGACCCTCACCAAGAGCCACTCTCCTATCGACAACATACCCACAAGAAGAAACTAGATAACACGACCTCTCCAAACCAAGGAGGAAACAGAATAAGGAACTTACTCCAACACTGGAGGAAAACAACGTACAAAACCCACTCCAACAATGGAGGAAACCAAATCACATTACCCTCTCCTACACCCAAGGAGGCACAAATCCCCGTTCGTGAAAACCGGGTGATCCACAAGGTATAGCTATACACATTTTCTACGACACACCAAAAGTTGACTTTCATAAAAGCAACCCACAACAGGATACAACTCCCTTAACTGGAAGACTTCAACAATTACTCTAGACTCCCCACTTGGAACAAGAACGAATTAATAGTAAAAGCATTTCAAGCAATTAACAAACTAATATTTGGATTTCCTAAATCCAGTCCATCACAGTTGGAAAGAGAAATGATTTAAAACTATTCACCTATTTTAAATTTCATCATAAAAAATTTCATCATCAAGCATTTAATATTCAAAAACGTTTGACAAAACATTCGTTTATAATCTCCAATCCCACATCTATAATTATAATCAACAGTTTATTAACTAACATTATTTGATTAAAATAACTCTTTCATTGATTCCAAAATTTTGCAAGTACCATTGTAGTCGAACACTTAAATGATTAAATCTTTCAACTAACATCTATTTCATTTTACTCATTCTAAAATTCCTATTATTTTCATATTTAAAATAATTAAATAACTATTATTTAAATATTAAAATAAAATAATATTATATATATATATAATATATTATATATTATGCATATAACATAATATAATATATTATATTACATATATATATTAATATTAATAATACATTAAATAATAATAAAACAAACATATATAAAAAAAACAATAAACAAACAAAAGAATCTCAGTACGCTGGGAAGAACCCGCGAGCCCTAAAGGCCGCGGCTATGTGAACTTCACACAGTCCGTGGCCGTTCTGGCCGCGGCCTGTGTGAAGCTTCACACAGTCCGCGGTTTATGGCCGCGGCTGTGTGGGGTTCACACAGCCCGTGGCCGTTCCGGCCGCGGCTGTGTGTTCCTCACACAGTCCGTGGCCCATGGCCGCGGCTGTGTGGTGGCGGTGGGGTTTGACCTCCCACCCCACAACCAACAAAAATAAATTTTGTTTTAAAAAAAAAAAAACATATTTAAACTTGCGTTTACCAGGCGCTAAAATACAAGGCATACCCTGTTTTTTTACCCAAAATACAAAATTTCAATAATAACAAATATATTAGTATATATATTTGTGGGTATATCCATGTATTGTTATACATGGGTATATCCACAAATATATATACCCAGATTTTGGTTTCATGATCAAATTGAGAAAATGATCTATCTAAACCCATTCCAAAAATAAAATTTTATTTCAAACAACAAAATGGTTTTCAAAACTAGTTCTCACATGGAGTTTTCTAAGTTATTTTCTTTCAATAACTTGGTATAATATTCATGTTTGGATTCAATTTCCCTATCAAATTACCATTTAGCAAAATTGAAAAGCTCCTCCATGGATTCCATTGAATCCCAAACCATATTTTCAATTCATTTCAAAATGGCAAGAAGATGAAAGGAGAAAGTATGCACCTTATGTTTTCTCCCAAAACTTGCAAGCCTCCACCATGAAGATTTTTCCCAAGCACTCCTTCAACTCCACCATTTGCCTCCTCCAAACCTCTCCACCAAAAGCATTCAAACCCAAGAAACCATGGAGAGTTGAAAGAAAACCCTAAAACCAAATATAACCTTTTTCCAACTTTTCAAATTCAAATTCAAATTCAAATTAATTTCCAATCCAAAATGCAAACTCACATTCAAATTCAACTTCTAAATCCAAATTCAAATTTTAATTAAATTCAATACAAATGCCATTCACTTTCAAATTCACACTTAATTAAATTTCAAATTTCCCATTTCAAACAAAATATCTTTTTACCAAATAGTCAACCATTTCTGAAAATATCTCCTCCACCCCAAAGTCTTTGCATAAGAAACCCATTTGAATTTTTTTTAATACTTTAAACAATTTTCCATTTCCAATTTGAATTCAAAATACTTTAGCATTTTATTTCAACAAAAGCACTTAAAACTTTTAACACTTTAATTCATAGGGGTAATTTAATTAATTCACCCAATTAATTCCAATTATCAATAAAATAACTCTAATTTCGAAATTAGATTATTTTATTAATTCAATTAAATTAATTAACCAATCACTAATTTTTCAACAACTCCAAAAGACAAAACATTCATTATTTATAATTTCCAAAAGCTATTTAATCCCTTTTAGCTTGCAACTAAACACATTTAATCATTAATCAACTACGCAAATCATTAAATAAACTTTAACTTGAAATTAAATACACACTCAAAGGGAACTGACCACGACAACAAACCAACAACATGCTATGACTAGGGTGACGACCTGGTTCGGAAAACCTAGCTACTATCTCCCAATTAATTTCTGTTGGTCAATGGACACGCTCAAACCTGGAAACCAGGGGGAGTCGATGTCATGTACCTGCCAACCTGCAACCAAGAGCATGTCGAACGTGCATATATACATAATATGATCAGACACACCGTGAAGAAGGAATCTCAGAATCGTAGGGCACTCGCAAGCGAGTGATACAACCCCGTCCCCTTCACCAATACAATATCACTAACTGACAAAGCTAACATTATTAACATAATCAAAGCATAAAGCATCATTAATTCACTTGTTAACATGATTGAAGCATAACATAGGAAAACATTGCCTGATTAACAGAGCACAAAAGGGAGGGGTGTTACAATATTAAATTATCTTGGTTGCATTATAAATAATGCTCAACTTCACTTTTGAAGCATACACAGAAATTTGCAGTTAGAAGGAGAAAGGGTACTTTTTTCTTTTTTTTTTCTTGATAATAAAATAATGTTAAGAAATAATTTATGAATATATTTTTTGATACAAGAAAAGAAAGAAATGCAGCAACGGTCAATAAGACACAGGCTAAGGTTGTTGTAGGTTCTCCACTTCCCCTTTGGTGCCTTTATTGTTCAATCTTATAATCATAATATTCACAATGGGCACTGGTCTTGCTCTCATTACTCCCTCCATGAGGACAGAACATGTGATCTTTGATGTGGATTTTATTTTTTTTCTTGGGACATTTTTTTTGTTTCTTAGTCTAACTTTTTTAGGTGCTATCTTACTAGGCTGATTTACATTATCTAATATTTTGAAGAAGTTGAGTCATTTAAACCCCACGCCCAGCTGTAACTGCAGCTTAAGTTCTGATATTGTGATTAAGAGACATGATTATATTGGAATCTTGTAGAATTGTTGAAATTTCTAAACGAAAATGTATCAAAATGTGGCAACCAAGTGGGAGGCTGTATATATTTTACTCCGTTTTCCTTTGTTTTTAATTTTTAATTTTTCACATTATGTCCTTTCATTTAAAATTTATTTTTATTGTTTTCATTAAAAGTAACATTAACTTGGTGTATTTTTTTCAGCAGGTTGATAAATTTATGTGGAATCTTAGAATGGGTGGAATTGGAAAGAAAACTAGTAAGACATTTTTTTTTCTATGGTTTTTTTAATTTTTATTGGTGTTGGATAGGGATAGTTGCATTGTTATAAGGAGTGTGACATTGTATTTTTTTTCAATATTTTTATTATTTTGATATAGTAAAAGCATATAGTATATTTAATTTTGTAATATTTTTTTAAAAAATATACTACATTATCTTGGTTTGCATTATAAATAATACTCAACTACACTTTTCAAGCATACACAAAAATTTGCAGTTAGAAGCAGAAAAGGTACTCTCTTTTTTTGTTTTTATTTTTGTTGATAATAAAATAATGTTAAGAAATAATTTATAAATAATTTTTTTTTATAGAGGAAAAGATAGAAATGCAGCAGCGTTTAATAAGACGCAAGCTAATGTTGTTGTAGGTTCTCAACTTCCCTTTGAGGTGCCTTTATTGTTCAATCTTATAATTGTAATATTCACAATGGGCACTAGTCTTGCTCTTATTACTCCCCCCATGAGGAGGGAAGATGTGATCTTTGATGTGGAGTTTGTTTTGTTTCTTGGGACATGTTTTTCGTTTCTTAGTCTAGCTTTTTTAGGTGCTATCTTACTAGGCTGATTTACATTACCTAATATTTTGGGGAAGTTGAGTCATTTAAACCCCATGCCCAACTGCAGTCGCAGCTTAAGTTTTGAGCTTCTGATTAAGAGATGAGATTGTATTGAAATCTTGTAGAATTGTTAAAATTTCAAAACAAAAATGTACCAAAATGTGGCAACCAGGTGGGAGACTGTATATATTTTACTCTATTTTCCTTTTTTTTTAATTTTTAATTTTTTGCGTTATGTCCTGTCATTTAAAATTTTATTTTTATTATTTTTGTTAAGAGTAATATTAACTTGGTGTATTTGTTTCAACAATTTGATAAATTTATGCAAAATTTTAGAATGGGTGGAATTGGAAAGAAAACTGGTAAGCATTTATTTTTGTATGTTTTATTTTTATTTTTATTGGTGTTGGATAGGGATAGTTGCATTGTTATAAGGAGTGTGAAATTGTATTTTTTTTAATATTTTTATTATTTTTTTTTAGTAAAAGTGTATAGTATATTAATTTTTGTATTATTTTTAAAAAAAATATATTAAAATATCTTGGTGTGCATTATAAATAATGCTCAACTTCACTTTTGAGGCATACACAAAAATTTACAGTTAGAAGCAGAATGAGTACTTTTTTGTTTTTTTTTTGTTTTTGTTGATAATAAAGTAATGTTAAGAAATAATTTATGAATATATTATTTTGATATAGGAAAAGAAAGAAATGCAGCAATGGTCAATAAGACACAGGCTAAGGCTACTGTAGGTTCTCAACTTCCCCTTAGGGTGCCTTTATTGTTCATTCTTATAATCATAATATTCACAATGGGCACTGGTCTTGCTCTCATTACTCCCCCCATGAGGAGAGAAGATGTGATCGTTGATGTGGAATTTGTTTTGTTTTTTGGGACATGTTTTTCATTTCTTAGTCTAACTCTTTTAGCTATTATCTTACTAGGCTGATTTACATTATCTAATATTTTGGGGAAGTTGAGTCCTTTAAACCCCACGCCCAGTGGTAGCCACAGCTTAAGTTGCGAGCTTGTGATTAAGAGACAAGATTATATTGAAATCTTGTAGAATTGTTGAAGTTTCAAAACACAAATGTACCAAAATGTGGCAACCAAGTGGGAGGTTGTATATGTGTGACTCTGTTTTCCTTTGTTTTTAATTTTTAATTTTTGGCATTATGTTCTATCATTTAAAAATAAATAAAAATTATTTTCGTTAAGAGTAACATTAACTTGGTGTATTTGTTTCAAAAGCTTGTTAAATTTATGAGAAATCTTAGAATGGGTAGAATTGGAAAGAAAACTGGTAAGGCATTTATTTTTGTATGGTTTTTTTTTTTTTTTTATGGGTGGTGGATAGGTATAGTTGCATTGTTATAAGGAGTGTGAAATTGTATATTTTTTGAATATTTTTATTATTTTGTTTTAGTAAAAGCGTATAGTATATTTATTTTTGTATTATTTTTTTCAAAAATATATTAAATCTTGGTTTGCATTATAAATAATGCTCAACTTTACTGTTGAAGCATACACATAAATTTGTAGTTAGAAGCAGAAAGGGTACTTTTTTGTTTTTGTTTTTATTTTTTTTCATAATAAAATAATGTTAAGAAATAATTTATGAATATATTGTTTTGATACATGAAAAGAAAGAAATGCAGCAGCGGTCAATAAGACACAGGTTAAGGCTGTTATAGGTTCTCAAATTCCTCTTTGGGTGCCTTTATTGTTCAGTCTTATAATCATAATATTCACAATGGGCACTTGTCTTGCTCTCATTATTCCCCCCATGAGGAGGGAAGATGTCATCCTTGATGCGGAGTTTGTTTTGTTTCTCAGGACATGTTTTTCGTTTCTTATTCTAGCTCTTTTAGGTGCTATCTTACTAGGCTGATTAACATTATCTAATATTTTGAGGAAGTTGAGTCTTTTAAACCCCACGCCCAGCTTCAGTCGCGGCTTAAGTTCTGAGCTTTTGATTAAGAGACAAGATTGTATTGAAATCTTGTAAAATTGTTGAAGTTTCAAAATGAAAATGTACCAAAATGTGGCAACCATGTGGGAGGTTGTATATATTTTACTCTGCTTTCCTTTGTTTTTAATTTTTATTTTTTTGTCTTATGTCTTGTTGTTTAAAATTTTATTTTTATTGTTTTTGTTAAGAGTAACATTAACTTGGTGTATTTGTTTTAGCAGGTTGATAAATTTAAGTGGAATCTTAGAATGGGCTTAATTGGAAAGAAAATTGGTAAGGCATTAATTTTGAATGGTTTTTTTAATTTTTATTGGTGTTGGATAAGGATAGTTGCATTGTTATAAGGAGTGTGAAATTGTATTTTTTTTCAATATTTTTTATTATTTTATTTTAGTAAAAAGTGAATACTATATTTATTTTTGTATTACTTTTTAAAAAAATATATTAAATCTTGGTTTGTATTATAAATAATGCTCAACTTCACTTTTGAAGCATGCATAGAAATTTGCAGTTAGAAGCAGAAAGGGTACCTTTTTTTTGTTTTTATTTTTGTTGATAATAAAATAATGTTAAGAAATAATTTATGAATATATTCTTTTGATACATGAAAAGAAAGAAATGCAACAACCATCAATAAGACAGAGGCTAAGGCTGATATAAGTTCTCAATTTCCCCTTTGGGTGCCTTTATTGTTCAGTCTTATAATCATAATATTCACAATGGGCACTGGTCTTTCTTGCTCTCATTACTACCCCCATGAGGAGGGAAGATGTGATTCTTGATGTGGAGTTTGTTTTGTTTCTTGGGACATGTTTTTCGTTTCTTAGTCTAGCATTTTTAGGTGCTATCTTACTAGGCTGATTTACATTATCTAATATTTTGAGGAAGTTGAGTCCCTTAAACCGTGTACCCAGCTGCAGCTGCAGCTTAAGTTTTGAGCTTGTGATTAAGAGACGAGATTGTATTGAAATCTTGTAGAATTGTTGAAGTTTCAAAACGAAAATGTACCAAAATGTGGCAAATTAGGTGGGAGACTATATATATTTTACTCTATTTTCCTTTGTTTTTAATTTTTAATTTTTTGCATTATGTCCTTTTATTGATTTTTTTTTTTATTGTTTTTGTTAAGAGTAACATTAACTTGGTGTATTTGTTTCAGCATGTTGATAAATTTATGTGGAATCTTAGAATGGGTGGAATTGGAAAGAAAACTGGTAATACATTTATTTTTGTATGATTTTTTTATTTTTATTGGTGTTGGATAGGGATAGTTGCATTCTTATAAGGAGTGTGAAATTGTAATTTTTTTCAATATTTTTATTATTTTGTTTTAGTAAATGCATAGAGTATATTTATTTTTGTATTTTATTTTTTCAAAAATATATTAAATTATCTTAGTTTGCATTATAAATAATGCTCAACTTCAGTTTTGAAGCATACACAAAAATTTGCAGTTAGAAGCAAAAAGGGTACTTTTTTGTTTTTTATTTTATTTTTGTTGATAATAAAATAATGTTAAGAAATAATTTATGAATATATTGTTTTGATACAGGAAAAGAAAGAAATACAACAACAGTCAATAAGACACAGGCTAAGGTTGTTGTAGTTTCTCAACTTCCCCTTTGGGTGCCTTTATTGTTCAGTCTTATAATCATAATATTCACAATGGGCACCGGTCTTGCTCTCATTACTCCCCCCATGAGGAGGGAAGATGTGATCCTTAATGTAGAGTTTATTTTGTTTCTTGGGATATGTTTCTCATTTTGTAGTCTAGCTTTTTTAGGTACTATCTTACTAGGTTGATTTACATTATCTAATATTTTGAGGAAGTTGAGTCCATTAAACCCCACACCCAGCTGCAACTACAACTTAAGTTCCAAGCTTGTGATTAAGAGACGAGATTGTATTGGAATCTTGTAGAATTGTTGAAGTTTCAAAATGAAAATGTACCAAAATGTGGCAACCAGGTGGGAGGTTGTATATATTTGACTCTGTTTTCCTTAATTTTTAATTTTTAATTTTTGAAGTTATGTCCTGTCATTTAAAATTTTATTTTTATTATTTTTGTTAAGAGTAACATTAACTTGTTGTATTTGTTTCGGCAGGTTGATAAATTTATGCGGAATCTTAGAATGGGTGGAATTGGAAAAAAAACTGGTAAAGCATTTATTTTTGTATGGTTTTTTTTAATTTTTATTGGTGTTGGATAGGAATAGTTGCATTGTTATAAATAGTGTGAAATTGTATTTTTTTTCAACATTTTAGTTATTTTGTTTTAGTAAAAGCGTATAGTATATTACTTTTTGTATTATTTTTTTCAAATATATTAAATCTTGGTTTGCATTATAAATAATGCTCAACTTCACTTTTGAAGCATACACAGAAATTTGCAATTAGAAGCAGAAAGGGTACTTTTTGTTTTTTTTTAATTTTTGTTGATAATAAAATAATGTTAAGAAATAATTTATGAATATACTGTTTTGATAGAGGAAAAGAAAGAAATGCAGTAGCGGTCAATAAGACATAGGCTAAGGCTATTGTAGGTTCTCAACTTCCCCTTTGGGTGCCTTTATTGTTCAGTCTTATAATCATAATATTCACAATGGGCACTAGTCTTGCTCTCATTACTCCCCCCATGAGGAGGGAAGATGTGATCCTTAATTTGGAGTTTGTTTTGTTTCTTGGGACATTTTTTTCATTTCTTAGTCTAGCTTTTTTAGGTGCTATCTTACTAGAATTATTTACATTATCTCATAATGAGAATGATTTTTTTATTTATGAATCAAGAAAAGGTGGTTTGTGTTTTGAAATGAAGGGTATACACTAATACAGTAGTGGATTTTTAGGTGCTATCTTACTGGGCTGAGTTACATTATCTCATAATGAGAATGATTGTTTTTAATTTATGAATCAAGAAAAGGTGGTTTGTGTTCAGAAATCAAGGGTATACACTAATACGATAGTTTTGACTCCAACACAACTAACATGTATATGCATATATATATTTACTTTATGAAATATGCTCTAAATGCAAAAATTTTAGTTTAACATCTTGTTGGTCACCTTATAACTGGAGTAAAATTTTGCTTGAAATTTTGAATAATACTACAAGAAGTAGAGGTAGATTTTTCGTTCTACTTATGCCAAGCAAGTGAACAAGAATCCTTTCATACATTGATAAGTTTTACTAATACAGTCCCTTATTTCTCCCTATATTTTATATGCACTAATACAACAGTGCTATTTGAACTGCATAGGTAGTTCTAGCCAATTGACATGTCAGGTACGTAATGTGGTTTCTTAGATAGCATGACAATTGCCTCAAAAAAAAAAGATAATTATGAATACAAGTGGTTGGCTCAAATGGTAACACTGGGTCCTCCCAAGGTCATTAATATTCAATATAAATTCTAGTCAATCACCGTCAGAAGGAAGTTGAGAAAAAAAAAGTTTTAGAAGCATTGTGGCAATACATTGGGATCACTTATAAGTGGGAGAAACATAAGGAATTAGGGGAGAGGAATGTATCAATAGTTGTGATAGTAGTTGTTTATATAATGTCCAATATTTTTATCAATATTTGACCAATAGTTGCGACTTTAAATTTGTTAGTGTTTGTGAGACCCACCAGTAACACTTGATACTATTTATAAATAGTTTGATTTGTGTTTTAACTATTAGACATTATGTTTTGATACATATTTATGCTTTATGATGTTATTCATGTTATGATGTTTTTGACATTAGACCTTGTCTTAATTTCATATTATGGTGATGTGAACATTAGACCTCATATTGGTTATCATTGATTATTATGAATGCTCAAGTAGAATTAATAAAATTTATGAAATTTGAATCATTGTTACTGTATGCAAAAGATGAATAAATTTTATTAGGAGGATTCAATGATGATGAATTTATGTGACTATTGTAACTATGAATTGATTTTCTAATGTGAGTTAAATGTGATGGAAATTGTATGATGTGAATATATATATATATATATTAGTTGCTTTGAATATATGATTTTATTGGATATAATAATGTGTGAAATTGAGTGTGCGGGTACAAATTCCATGGCCAATGGAATTGGAGGTCTTCAAGGAACCCTATGTGTTAAACCCCGTGAATGTCGACAATAGTCCATGGGGACTATAGTCTTATTGTGATGTAAAAATTTGTAAAGTGGTTTGAGACTTGAGTGTTATATTTTTATTATATAGTTTTCTTTTATGCTTTAAGTTGTATTGCATCTAAAAAGCTATCTTTGAGGGTATTTTGGGACTTTTTTTTTTTTAATCGAGTTAAAAGGGGTTATAAAAAAGGGTTAATTTATGTTTTTTTCAAACCCCTAGGGTGTTAACCCAAGGGTTGGACACTTAATTCAAGGTATATCTTGAACTAAAATCAAGATATGACTTCTCAAAAAGGCCTAGCTTTAAGGGTGACGAATTTGGATTTTGAATGAGTTGTAAATAGATAAATTTTGAGCAGATTTTCTTTTATCTTCAGTGTTTTAAAGCAAGAGTGGTTTGGGAAACAAATTTTTGGGAACTTCTATTTATCTCTTCTTCTTTTTGAATGTTGGGGGGATTGGATTTCTTTTGGAAAAAAAAAATTGGTATTCTCTTTTTGGTACTAGTTTTTGGAAGAATTTTTTGGGGGAAATAGAGTCTGAAGGAAAAGCTTGGGTGCTTCCACAATTTTTTTCCTGGAAAGCGTAAGAGGTTGGTTTCAATCCCTCTGTGTTGTTTTTGAATGAATCTACTAATTTTTTTGAAAAGATTGAGTATTCATTTGAAGTACTATTGTGTTGTTTTGTGTTATTTTTTTTGTAATTGTATTGGGTTGTATGGGGATGGCTCTCTCAGATTTTGAGAGCTTCTCAAGTATGGGGTTGAGAGAGGATGATAGTAAGGCTCAAGCCCAAAATTTGGAGACAGGAAGTTGTGTGTGAGTTTATAACCATGTAAACCCAACCAAAACTAAGCGTATTGAAAACCTTCTAGAAGTACGTGGGAGGAAATCCTAAATTCAAAGCAAGAATAACCACATAAGGAACAAGTACATGCAGTCAAGTTCACATATGGTCGACATAATTCTAAAATAATTAGGTTAAGTAGAAAAATAAAGTGTTTTGAGGGTACAAGATTTGGTAGACCACTTCTTATGGGTATAGGATCTAAAATTACAACTAGAAATTATAAATTAGTATATAGATAAACACATACCTATATGAGAAAATCTTTAACACACTACAATTAAATTTGTCCAATTTTATGTTGCAAAATTTTGAAAGAATAATTATGGTTAAATTAACCTGTGATTTTTTCTAGGGCAAAGCAAAGGTAGGAAGAATCAAAAGGAGTAGATTAGGAGCAAAAACTTGAAATTTCTTGGTGTTTTATATATAATGTTATTTAGGAATGGGCATTTACTTTCGTAAATTGCTCTAATGGGAAGTGCAAAGTATCCTTTTGGTTCATTTGATTTCTACAAGGAAAAAGTGCAAAAAAGATATCTTACGGTGTTAATTATCTTTATTTTTTATCCTACAATTGACTAATTCTCTTTCTAGATCAAATAGTTGTACTTTTAAAAAATTATAGACTTATATATTTTTCTCACATTATGTTGGGTACTTTCAAGCCCTTCTTGTGCACCTCAAGATTTGTATATATATGTATGTACAGTATATATATTTGTGTAGTTCAGCTGTAAAGTTTGAATCACATGTTCCCTCTCCCCAAATTAGTCATCACAGCACGTTATGCAACAATTTATAGGTGATTCATTTTTCCTTTTATGTATATTATCTCCACTTAGACTCTACAAAACAAGCTATGAAGCAATACTCTTCCCATCAAATTCATTGGATGGGATTGGCTTCATCATCACCTTAGAAGATTACATGTTATTTATGGGACTGCAAAAGATATGCTATGTTTCATTTTATTCCAAATTTGTCAATTGCCAATATTGGAAGTACTAAAAAACACTTGCAACCTGCCTACAAAAATTTGATCAGTAAAGTTGTTTTACTTTTCTTGTTTCTAGGCGATGCATTCAAAATTGTGTAGTCATTCTGTATATGTTTCTTTTTCATTTTTCCACTATGAATATGATATTTTGTATTTCTTTGAAAATGCATGTGCAAGTAATACATTACATACGATCATTTGTTACTATTGTTAAATAAAGAGTTGTTATTTTGTAATTTTATTTTTGCTTATTTAACATAGTTGCTTAAGCGAGTGTCAAATAGAGAAAAAATTGTGTTCAAACTTTCTTATGGAAAATTAGCAAATTTCCCTAAGTTTGTTGGCATCCATGCATCATGAAATTTATTTTGTTGTTGGGTATTTTATTATTTGGCTTCACTTTTTCTGTGGGTAAAAACTAAATAAATTTTCACTCAGTCTATGTATTTTTTAAATTTGATGTTTCAGAAGGTTACCAATTTTACATACAATCAACAATTTGTTTAGTATTTGATTAGTCCTCTTCAGCCATGATTGGTTGTTCCTAGGGACAACATTTGAAAATATTTTGCATAAATGATTTCTTCAAAATATATAAAGAGAAATAAAACTCAAATACAAATATATATAAGAATATATTCTTATATATATGTATATGTTATTCAAAGTCTAGTAGTGTAGAAATGGGTGACCAGGCATCATGGAGAGTAGAAATGATATACGCTCTTTGTGAGGCTTTCACTGCATTTTAAATGAAATTGTGAAGGATAGATCCCTAGCAACAAGGTATATGTCAGTTTTGGTTCTTGTAACTCAAGCAAGAATGTTGAAAGGAAAGGAGAACAATTTCCATTCATATTACAAATGATTTTTCATTTGGTTTTGGTTCTTGTTTTAGATAGTTTAAGTTGTGGGTGAGGGGATCACCCTATCAAAAGATAATCTCCAAGCTATTCTCTCAAATTTCTCACACTAATAAAAAAATAGAAATCTTAACTTATTGAATTGAAAGTGTCTATGTAACTCCATTGACATGTCAAAAATTATTCTGATGTAACCCCTCAAGAAATTTAAAATATTTGTCGGCGTAATATAGATATATTAAGTAATAAAATAACTTAACTAGTACAAAAAGCTCTACAAAAAATGCATGATATCTCTGAATTGAATCTATGCATTTCCTTGTAAAGGACCTGCAGTTGTAATGTTGTTGCTATTAGAAGTTATCTTGAAACAAGGTATTTGAGGATGGAATATGAACAGATAACAGTGACTAGCCATTAACTTAAATTGGTCTACATTCTCTCAACACAAGGAAACTAAATTAAGCTAAATTGTGACAATAGTTGTTAGAATAGTTACAGTATATGAAAATATGCCACCCTGCATATCAATTTAACATTGTTGGCACCAAAAGTAGGCCATGAAGACTTAATTGTTATATATATAATACAAGACTTAAATTTATGTATATGAAATGTTATTGTATTATAGATAAGTTTCCATCTTTAAATGGAAATTCCTATTCACTTTAAATGGTGGGTTTTAGATAGAAGCTTTAAGAGGAGGTTTTTGAGAGAAGCTTTATGTAGAATTGTAGAGAGAAGATTGAGAGAGGGAAGCTTTGGTTTTGGGATTTGAGAGACTAGAATCAAGGGTTTGAGCTGCCCCCTTGAACAAGAGAGGCCATTGCATGTGTTCATTATGATGTTAATTGGAAGCTTCTATTTGTGCAAATATGAGTTATTGTTCAACTTTTACTTTTGTGTTGCATATTTATTGTATGTGTGTTTGTTTAGATATACAGGCTTATATCTTCATGGCAGACCAAGTATTGAACAATAAAAGCTAGATAAATATGCATACAAAATGTGAAATTTTCAAGTAAGTTCAGAGAAAGGGTGGAACATTCTTCAAGTCATGGACTTCAGCCCAAAGCTCTAGGTAAGAATATTTATTTCATTAAAAAAAGCATCAAAGTGTTGGGTGTGTCAAAAGTCTTACAAGAGATTATGAAACCTCCACCATGATTATCATTATTTTGGAAATGATAAATTAAGGGTAGAGAATGTTTGGTATGAAATAGAGAGAAAACACAAAAAGAGTAATAGGTACAAAGAAGAGGCTCGAATATTGTCTATGGTACAACCAAAATGAAAATGGCCAAAAAGACAAAGGCAGTGAGGCTATGATCCTCCAAAGTGTGAATGAAACTCGGACCCTGATGCAACATTTCTTGTTAGAGGATTGTTAAATCCTTATTAATTTGTTTTATAGAATCTTGAGTGCATCTTAGGTGAGCATGCCCATCAAGATTATTTCCTTTGGCAAAACAATACACTATTAATTTTTAACTAGTAGGGTCGTCATGCATGGAGAGGGAACTAGTCAACAAGCATAAAAAATGACAAATGTAGGAAGAGTTTTAAGGCCTGGCCCATGGAGTAAATCCATTTTTGAATTAAAGCCATTTATACAAGTTTGTTTGAATTGTAATTCTTTATCAGTTTTGACAATTTTTTGATTTTATGTTTAAAAAAACATATGATAAGAACTTCAACTTCTCACAACAACCAAATTATTCCAAAATCAATTTTAACATTTGGTTGATAAGTCTATTAGATTTCAAGGCCTTAACCATGAAATAAATCAATCTTTGAATTAAAATCATTATATGCATGTGAGTAAAGTTGTAATGCATTTCTGTTACAATATTAAATGTAAGGTAATTATATCAAGTGTGCTATAGTAGTGATACAACATAAATAATTGTAAATTATAGGAAGGGTCCTTGAGTAAAATGAATTTTGATAATCATACAAAGTTACTATTGTAATTAGGTGAATGTGTTATAGAATGCAAAAAACCTAAATTATGAAACATAAATTCCCACTAAGAAGGGGAGACGCCACAGGATAATCATTGTATACAAGAGACTACCACAAACTCAATATAGGACATGTGTAAACGCCATACAAATTTATTTAGAAAAACACACAACATTGAACCAATGATCATCATAATATAAATTTTCCAAATGAGATAGGTATTATTAATCCATCTTGTGAAATTCATATAAAATAATGTGGTAACTATGAAGACTCGTCTAGAAGACATAGTTTTTATGTTAATGTAATGCCCCGCCAAGCAACCCCAAAGGAAACTAATAAATATAACATTTATGGCACCAATTTTTTTTAAAAAAGTACTAACATACATCATAATCATATAACACATGATATGAAATCTAAACATGAACTTCATATAACAAATCCCTCAGGTTTACAAGATTGCATTACTTTTTACAACAACATAATTACATCACACAAAAAGTAAGTATACACCAGTAATCATTAGATATTATGAACATGATCAACACATTAATCAAGGGTTACAATATTACAATGCCGTTTCCCAAAAAGAATGGAAAAGATACAATATAATGGAATGTTACATTTGAAATGAAGGAGAACAAAACTGCAATACTGGATTCTACTCTGGATCAACTCAGGAGTCACTGCAAGGTACAATTGTGCACTTCACGATCGATGACTGGGGACCCAATGGGGTGCATAGCACGTTCCACCCAACCACGTGGACCTGAAGGCCCACCCCTCGTGCTAAGAGATGACAAGAAGGAACCCCAACTAAACCATCATACAAGACAATGATACAAGACTTCACAACAAGATTCACAATAACATAAGGCAATCTCAACACAGAGTATAATCAACACAAGATGTGTCCAACATAAGGAATAACCAAATAAACATCAACATACAAATGCCAACAAGTGCTTCCAGAGGCCCAAGAATAACATAAAGGGAAACAAAAACATAGTTGTTTAGGGAAGAGTGTCATTGCAATGATGCATGGGTTACCCTGGCGAATCTTCCTAGGCCCCGGCCCCCAACTTGGGTTACCCTGGTGACCTCTTACGAAACGCGGCCCCACATGCAATCCAATGTGGCATCGATTATCTTTCATAGGGACAAGACAATGATTTTGCCATTCCAAGCCTTCTCAACTCATCTCAAGCCCATACAAGCACTTGAGTCATGAGTGAGGCATTCACTTATATCTTGTTAAAGTGTGATTATACCCAAAACCCCTCATTAATTGTTAATGTTTTCACTTGATTAATAAACCTCCAATGAGTTACCCTGGGACCTCTTCCGGGTCCTGGCCCCCATTAGAAGCCACTCTCCCTACTCACAACTAAAATTCTACTATCTCAATGGGGTAAGTCACTAGCACAAAATAATAAGACCAACTTAGTAAAACAACAAATGAGGTATGTACCATCCCATGCAAAGAATCCATAGTAACACAACATCCACGTGCAAGGCTAATACCCACCAATTAAATCCAAACATAAAGACCATAGTCCACAAGAGTCATGACGGGAACCAATTATGAAATCACATTCTCCCTTCCTCAGGATCCCAAAAGAGCGACTATCCAAAAACTCACAAATGAGGGTAAGCCAACATAATACGAGATTCCAAATAAGTTCCAACACAAATTGAAATGATAAAATCCCCTCAAAACCGAGATTAACTCAAGAGGAAGTCACATCTAAACAAAACCATCAGAATTAACCAACCAACATAGAATCCCAACATTAACAAATTTATCCTGAGATAGAGGCCAATCAACAAGGCACCATTGAAATCAACTAAAGTTCACTAAGACATCAAGGGAATCAAATTTCAAAACTACTACATTCATTATTACATTACATAGCCCTCATTATCAAGACACCAAAAACACTCACAAAACACATTACTCATACTCCACACGATTTCAATGAACAAGAACTTTCAAGTAACTCAAGAGAGCACACATCAGAATAAAGCCAAAAAAGTCATCCTTTACAATAAGGAGATAAATTATAAAAGATTATCCAAAACAATATTATAACAATCACCTTTGATTACAAGTACTATTAACATTCTCTAGCTAACAACTCTAAAATTCACACATCAAAGTCATCTCTCCAATATACAATGAAAGATTAAATCAATCATTCTATGTGCTAATCTTTCATTTAATTAAATTACAAGTTCGTCTCTCCTTTATACCTAAGGTTTTTCTCAACATTGTGTTAGAATCTTTATCAGAGTACTTCTTTACCAGCAAGATTGAAAGGTCGTTTGATCAAGGATCAGGTCAAAGATAAGATAAATAGGTTAAGAGAGAGAGAACAAATCTTCAACATGACATCTTTAATCCCCTACCATTTCCATGTTCAAGTGCGCCGCTATGACAGGTTGCAAATTGAATCAGAGAATTTATTTAAATCTATACAGCATTCTATTTTCAAGTACAACATATGTGTTAGGTTGCCAACAAAAACAGGAACACTATTTATACCTCTACAGTCTTCTATGTTTAGGTGTTGTTGTGACAGGATGCGAATGGTTACAGGGGCATTAATTAACCTTAAATACCCTTCAAAGTTTATACATTGCAGCAGAGATAGTTTGCCAATGGATGCAGAGAGAGATTATTTAATTTACTACACCTTTGCAAGTCTAACAGTTGCAGCTGTAACGGGTTGCCAATGGTTTCAGGGAGGTTATTTAGTTCTGTACACTGCCTCTACTCTAATTGCTGTAACTGTGACAGGTTTCCAAGTATATTAGAAGGTGAATATTGGAATTTGGATACACTACTCTCTTGATGCATTTATTATTGTCAAATCCCAACTGTTATTCTCAAGACTGTAGGGCAGAAGAAAGTTGAGATGCAAATACACGACTTAAGAGAAGGAGAAATAATGTACAACTTTTAATTTATAGAACTTGACGCATGTTTCAGTTTGGTGGAGAGTTTCCAGAGACATGCTCAAGTTTGATGGTTGGAATCTAAACTTCACTGTGATCGATGGAAAGTTACATATTAACTTAGACATTGACAATGTTTTATTTTCAAGTGCTGCAACTATGATAGATTGTCAACAGAATCAAGCAGGTTATTTAAACTTTTAAACTTCCTTTTTATGTTCAAGTGTTTGCGGCTGAGTCTGGTTAATATTGAAATCAGAGAGATTATTTAAAACCTCTACATCATTCTATTAAGTTTAAATGCGTGGCTGAAACAGATTGACAATAAAATCAGGGGGATATTTAAACCTTTAAGCTTCCTATTATGTTTCAAGTGCCGCAGCTAAGACAGGTAGATTAAGTGAATTTTGCAGAAGGAAAATAGTGGGACAAACTCTATGATGGCCTTATAAGATGAAGATCAACACTAGCCGCATCACAAAACAAGCATTTTAAAGTTTGCACAAACATTTATATTGATCAAAAATGCAAGGCGGATGGAGATCTATGATGCATTTTTTTATTATGCCAATTTGAGTCAGATGAGATATTTTCAAACATGAGGCTTACAACATTTTTAAATTGAATTTCAAATGCTTTGAAGAAAAAGGCTTATAGTTTTCACACCTAGAAATGGTAGACAACAATTCCAAGGCCTCCCACAATAACTATCAGGCACATAACCACAAATCGGCTGAACAAGCAATTGACTGCCATCATTATGCAAAATTGAGTATGTGTGATAGTTGTGAAGATTTGCAGTATTTCCAATCAAAAGAATTGTGACAATATCAATCACACACTACTTTCAAATCAACTCTCTTATAACAATTTTAAATCCCATAAATACCAAACAATTCTGAATCCAAATCCCAAAAAATCGCCCGAACAAATCAAGGCATTGCTATCATTATGAAAACTGAATTCAGCATGATAATTTTGAAACAAAGGGCTTGGATTGGTGATACTTTCAAGCAAATGGCTTGCAATAACTTCAAATCAAATATTTTATAACAATTTCCATGCCCACAAACACTACAAAAGAGTTCAAAAGCCATACGTGATAACCATCAGGGACATATCATCAAATAGGCCAAACAGAGCATGGTATTATGATAATTATGCAAAAATGAGTATGGCATGATATTTTCAGAGCAAACGCTTGCGATGTTCTCAGATGAAAGGCTTTCAACACTTTTAGTCAAAAGGCTCACAATACTCGATTTAAATTAACATATTAGTCACTGATCTTAAGCTTTGAAGAGAATATACAAAAGAAATAAGAAAATAGCATCCATTTAAAAATTGATATATGAGGAACACCACTTACTTGATAGGTAAGTTCATTTAATGGGATATGTAGTAGTCTGAATTCGATGGAGCTAGCCTCCAGAAAACACCACAAGTACTTGTTCCCTTTTAAATTCTGAGACACAAAATCTAGCGCTTTTGTCTCTAGGACTCCATCAATGACTTTGGTAGGCGTTCGGTCCTCTCAGTTTTTTTTATTTTTCTTTGCCCTAGCTATTGTGTATAAGTCAAATATCCTTACAATTCTATGGAAGATCTAACTGGGCTTCCATGTTGACCCTACTCGCAGAAGCCAAAAGATATATCTATTTTTTTAAATTTTTTTTAACGAATCCATACTAGAAAACCCCCCATATGGTTACCTACATGCAAGAAGAAAAATTGTATTACAACAAGTGGAGCCCCCCATGCAAGGCAACTGCAACCAAAAATTAAGGAGGAAAACTCTCACTCCCTGCGCCTGTTTCTGGAGGAGTTAAGAAAAATCCCATTCTCATGCATATCCGTTACACTTTTCATGCACATGCACCACTAAATTTGGTGAACAATTAAAATCATCCCTACCTTCCAAATCTGTGGCAGGAATCTATTTACCAGAAAATTAATAATTTTCCACAACGTTTAATTAGAAGGGTGTAATAAATGTCAACACAATTATTTATACAAGTATGTATATTTGTTTATATAATTATAACATATATCTAGGAATTTATTTAATTAACTAATAAACTATGTACCTATGTCTCACAAAATTGATTCATTAATCAAAGTACCCCATTTACAAAATAATTCATTTTAAGGCATAAAATAATTAAAAGAATTTATTTATCAATTAAATAAACCAAATGCTAAAATAGTTACCTAGACCCAAAATCAACAATTATCGAGCAAACTTATCCTAAATTCCCAGAGAGGTGAATACAGAGGGGCATTACAGTTAAAAAAAAGGATGATTTTCATTGCAAACTATGGAAGTATGAAATTTACAAACCATGGAAGGATGAAATTTACAAGGAAACTAGATCAAGTTTTTCATCTAATTTTATTTGATATATTATGAATTAGAGGATAGCTATATTTATGATAAATTCTTATAAAGTCTCATAATGAATCAAAAATATTTTTGAGATTAGACCCTCAAAAAAATAGAAGACACAAAAGGCATAGAGGGCTCCATTTCATTAAAAAGGAGCTATTCATTTATCATAAACACATAATATGTAGCAGACCCCATCTTTAAAAAAATTAGTCATAAACTTAATACTGAAAGAAAAAATCATCCTCACTTAAACATGTTTAAATAATTTTGCGAGGAGGTATTCAAAAGCACTTGAACGCTTTTGGTATATAGTTTTCAATACAGATCCTCTTCTCTCGAAATTAAAAGAAAATGTTAAGGAGGGGGGAATATAGAAGCAACCAACTTGGTATACTACTTGCCACTAGAGCTCTTAGGTCTTGGTCCCCTGAAATTTGAATGGTAGCCTTGGTCCAATCCATCAAGTACAATATTATAGTTACACTGCCATATCATAGTTACACTGCCAAAGAAGGAAGGATGCTTTAACAAAAGACTTTTCATCAAGAACAACATATAGGGCAGCTTCTGAGACTGTTTTCATTACACTACAAACACCTCACTGCCATCAAATTTATTTCTTCTATGAAAATCTTGTAGCTTCCATCGCAATCAGGGCATAGAATAGACCTTACATTGCCACACCCATCATAGGGCTCAAAACAAGTATCAATGAGATGACTAGTGAAAATAAAGAAACCAAGCCAAAATAATAGAGAAGTATGGAGATGAGTATGCAAGTTAGGTGAGATAGATAAGTATGCAAGAAACAAGCAGTTAATACTATTGACAGGATGAAAGTACCTTTGTGGTTGGCGAAGAAGATCAACCGTTGGAAATCATTTAACTATCTTGCAAGGCCTATGGCTGCTTTTCAACCATCCATAGACAAAATGAGCTTGTGAAGCTCAAATAAAGATATGCCTTCAACATAAATATAAATATATATATGAGCAGTTCCTTATCTATGGGAAATTCAAGTGATATTTCTCATATGTCTTGTTTGAGAAATTACAAAAAACCCACCTTCCATTATGCTTTCATGAACGTCTATGGGTGCTAGCAAGAAGTTGAGTACACTTTTTGGCCAAAAAGTGGAAGTGTTTTCCTTGATTTTCAACATTTGACACATTTGACCTTAAAATTTGAAGCACTTAGACATGGAATCTTCAAAAAAGTCACTAATCATAAAATGTATTACTCAGAGTCTAGTTTCCAAATATGTAATTTATTTCAATACCCAAATTGTACAAATTGAGTTTCAATAGGCATTTCTAAAAGCCACTGTTTAAAAGTCACTTTTTTTATACCATACCATGCATGTGTACAACATCCATATTTTGACCTAAATTATCATATTTTTCTAAATCCTTTTGGGAAAAGATTTGTGACTCACTGAAGCTTGTTCTCAATATTTTTTTGTAATTTTTTATTGATTTTTTTTTGTTAATTTTTTATTAGGCATATTTGTCGTTTTGAAAAATCATGTACAACACGCATAAGATGACCTTAACTTTTCATTTTTTATTTTTTTTTTAAATTGAAAAGAATTGTCTGAAGTTTGTTCTCATGCAATCTGCTTGAAAAAATGTTATGTTGATCAAAAGTTATTAAAATATTTAAAAACCTTGATATTTAAATTTTATGGACCTGTTTTATCATAAATTAATTGAAAAATATAAAAAATAATCCAATTGTAAAAAAATTACATATTTGGAATCTGCATTGTCTCATCTAAAATGGGTTTTAATTTTGTCAAAAAATTCTACAAAAAATGTTGTCAGCCATATGTCTAAATTCAGTATTTTTCTAACATTGTTAAGACCTTCAACTTGCAAGTAAAACTAGGTTGAAGGCCTAGGTTTGGATTCCTAATTTTTTTCCCAAACCAAAATACAAAGAAAAAACCCGACCACAAAGAAAATTCAAATTCAAATTTTTAGAAACGGGATCCCATTCCCCACTATTAAATAGTGTGATCATTGATAGGGAAACAAGATCTCGTTCCTTTGTCAATGGTCTCCACATTGAATATTAGGAACGAGATCCTAATTATAGAACGGGATCAAAGGGGATCCCTTTGATTATTTAACCATTTTATTTAAATTTACTATCAAAAATTACTTTGAAGTCTGCAACTTCACAAGTACGGCCGAGAGCAATAAAATTGGGCTATTTTTCATCAACTATTGATTTTATAGGTGGTGAATTTGGATTTTTTTTTTTCAAAAGAGGCATCGTATAAACCATTTTTGAAGTGGAATTTTGTTAGTTTTGTACTTGTTTTGAGGAACAAAAGGTCTTCAACTTGCAATATGGATTATTTTTTCAAAGGAGGCATGAAAAAAAATAGTTTTTAAAGTGGAATTGTGCTAGTTTTCTACTTGTTTTGAGGAACACAAGAGGAAGAATTTTGTCCTTATAGGTCTTCAACTTCCAATTTTGATTAAATTATTTGAAGAATTTCACTATTGACATTCATTTGTGCTTGAGAATTTTATAATCATGGGAGATAAATCTTGCAATAAGAGGAGGAAAACATTGACTCCCGAAGAAATTGAAGCAAAAAAAGAGGAGAGACAAAGACAAAGACAAAGAAGAATGAGAATTAAATCAATGCATGATGGGGGAGCATCCAATTCCACAACTATTGAAGATGTAAACACTGAGGAGACCATGGTTGTAGATGAAGCTAATTTGCAAGAAGTCAATTTGGAGAAGAATATGATTATACAAGCAAATCCTACTATGTCTTCAAATCCCTCTTTCAATGCTATGGAGAATGTTTCAATATGCACAATTCCAGGTACGTCTTCAAATCCACATGTTAGTGAAATGGAAAATTTGTATGTAGAAGTTTTACAAGATGCTGAACTTAACGATGTTGACATTGATAATATTCAGAGAGATGAAAATTTTATAGAATTTGTTCAAAATGAAAATGAGAATGATCCTTTTGTTGAAAATGAAAACAAAAACCATTTTGTTGATGTAAATGAAAATAAAAAGCATTTTGTTGATGAAAATGAAAACCGTTTTGTTGCTAAAAATGAAAACCGTTTTGTTGATGAAAATGAAGATGAAAATGTAAATCGTTTTGAAGTTGAAAATGAAAATGAAAATGATAATGAAGATGAAGATAAAAATCTAGAATGTGATGTTGAATTTAATGAAAATACTTTTTTTTAAATTGAAAGTGGTGTTTTTGATAATCTTCCTGGTCAAATTTCTTAGAGGCAAATAAGAACAGATCAATCATTAAAACATGTTATGTCTGTTGTTGCTAGTGCCATTTGATCTATTGGGAAAAATAGTCGATCTAAAGATAAAAATGCAGCAAGAAGAGCTATAACAACTGCTATTGTTAATAAAGCAACTTTGAATAAAAGAATGGTAAGAAATATTAGTGAAGTTTTAAAAATGAATCTTAAAACATTGCTAAGAGTGGAAAAAAGAAGAGAAAGTATAGAAAATGATCCTATCAACAAATTTTGGAGTTTCAGTGGTTGACTCCCAAGGTCTGATATGAAATTAAATGTTGAAATTAAATCTTTAATCAAAAAATATTGGCATGATAATACTAGGTTTTTATATAATTCTAGAGATGTTTTAAAATTAAGAGTGGAGTCCAAATTTTGCGATCCTCACCCAAAACACCTATTAGATACAACACAAATTGAATTTTATAAAAAAAATTGTAGTGATTCAGTGTTACTTGGTAATATTAAAATAATTCAAAGGTCTTTTGAAAAATGTAAACCCTAGTATGTAAAAATTAATAAGCAACGAATATCTTGTTGTTGTAAAACTCATATTCAATTTCGTTATTTTTATGATTTTTTTTATATATATGTTGTACCTTGCATACTAACATGATTATATAGGAGTGTGGTATTGATATGCCACCTAAAGCAATAAGAGAGTTTATTTTAGGTTTGTTTTGTGAAAGATTTAATGATAAATTATTTTATTTAAGTTCTTATGTTTCTAGACAATGCATTAACTGTGGAAATATTTCATTTTTAAGAATTTGTATGCATGAAAGTGTTGATAATTATTTTGGACAGCAATTAGTAGATGTTAAAGGATTTAAGAATGATCACTATTCTTTAAAAGATGGAAAAATAGGAAAGTGTTGTGATTTAGTTACAAAAAAAGTTAGTGTGCATGCATTCATGAGTGAATTTAAGAATAAAATTGTACCAAAATACGTCAAGCACTCTGAACATGCTCGATGGCTTGATGGACAATTTTGTGCATGTAGAAACACATTTCCAATTGTTACTATACTTTCAATGGTTGATTTTGTAGAGAATTATACTCTCACTTCGCAAGAGGAAATTCAATCACAGTATTATAATTTAGTGCAAGTAGCTATGTTTGTCCATATTGTTTATAGACATGTAGATGATAGCATTGAGGATGATAGAAAAGTTTTGAGGGAGTATCATTTTTATTTGAGTGACAATCGATTACACTCATCAGAGTTTGTTCAATATTGTTTCAGTATATTTTCTAGAAATTTAAGAGAAAGAGAAATCCAAATGAAAGAACACCTCATATGGTTAGATAATTGTACGGGGTAGTACAAGAATGCTCGAATGTTCTATTGGTTAAGTATGGTTCACAAAAAACTTAGTGTCCAACATATATGGAGTTTTTTGGAAGCTGGGCATGGTAAAGGAGAATATGATGGAGTTGATGCGTGTGTCAAAAGAATTCTTGCTAGAGAACAATTAAAATTTGAGGATTTAGTAAAATTTAAAGATGCACATGGGATTGTGGATTGGTGTAATACAATATTATATTGTGATGCCCTCATGTTGTTGTTACTCTTATGGACAGATCTTGTACTTGGTTGTGTGGGTGATCAGTTCACCATTTTGGTTGTGCATGGATTTATGACTTGGTTGTTTGGTTGCATTAGATTTTACATATGATGTTAGATGATACTTTTTATGGTGATTATGTTATAAGACTTTTTGTGGTGTTCTTTAATAATATATATATGATGATGTGCGAGTTTTATGTTGTATATTGTTTGGTGTGCTTATTTGTGAGTCTTGGTGAAAGGACAGAGTGGCATCACTTGCTTGCAAGTGCCCTGTCACCCTGCGATTTCCTTTCACAATGTGTTTTCTATGGAGATTTATATGCTTCACGATATTTGTTTCTATGTAGGATGCAGGTACTAAGTCTCGATTCCACCTGCTTCGGCAGGACAGGGCGAGCATCAAAATAAACTCAACGGGATTGATGTTTAAAAAGGAGTGGTTAGGAAAGGATTCTCGTCCCAAGTTCGTCTTTTGTGAGTTCATTATTGTCTTTATTTTTATTTGTCCTTGTTTGTAAATGTGTTCGTGTTGATTAACCGTTTAGTTTGGGATTTAATAAATTTTTAATCAATTTTTAATTAAGTGTGATTTAATTAATGTTGGGCATGTGTGATCAATTCTATATATTTAATTGATGGAGTTTTAAGTTATTTGTAGTTTAGTTAATTGAGTTATATTATCTATTAAAGCAATAGTTTAAATAAAATAAATTGTACTTTGTTGATATTTTAAAAGTCTTATTGCTTTTGCATTTTTGAGTTAATTAAATAGTTTATTAAGTTACAATGTTAATAAACGAAAATATAAATAATAAAATAAAAGATAAATAAGTGAATAAAATTGATTTTAAAATAAAATTATTAAATTTTCTTTTATTGGGAGTTGTACGGGAAGTAGTGGAAAATTAATGAGTTTTGGTTGGGGGAAATTATTCCCGGAAGAAAAACAAGCATGGGGAACAGAAGCTCTGGACGGGAAAATTTTTTGGCTGTGTAAATGAGTTTGGGGGTATTCTTTTGGGTACTGGGTTAATTGGTGTGGAATTTGGGGTGTTTTGTTGAGGAAATTTGGAAAAAGGCTGCAGGGATTTCTTTTGAAAATTTGGAAGAGCTTCACGGCTGAAGGGTTCTGTGGAAAGTTTGGTGCAACTCTTACTTCTACAGCCTACAAGCAACAGGTTCCTTTCTTTTATTTTTATCTTGTTTTAAATTCCTTCATTTCTTGAAAGAATGACTGTAGGTAATATAAATTTCTTTTCTGTAGGAGTTCTTTTTGTAGGAAATTATTTCCGGCTGTTACTTCTGTAGAATATTTCCCCGTAGAAAAATTTCACAACAAAAATTTAGTGAACTAGTTAAATAGAATATATGTGTTAGAAACTATGAGGAAACAATAGAAAACAAAGAAACCCTATTGAATTAAAACTCAAAACCCCATTGTTAAACAGGAGAGATTTAGAAAATTTGTGCAGAGGAAATTGTGAACAATTCGTTAAATTTAAAAAAATAAATAATTATCCTGTAGCTTTTGATTTGCTAGTGAAATTCTCTGTTAAAAAAAATATATTGTGCTGATTCTGAAATAAATATTTTCCTTTTGTGAAATTGTTTTAAAAAAAATATAAATTCTATAGTACCTTCCTCTGTGAATTTTTTTAATATATACATATATTAAAAATCTGACGAACTTCCGTACTATGGAAATTTGTCAGAATTTATATATACTATACATATTGAAGTTTTTAAAAAATGAAATAAAATAAATTTAAATTCTTAAAATATATATATATATATTAAAAGAAATTTGGTGGTGGAGGGGACGGTACCACCGTACCCCCCGCCCCTGCGCAACCCATTAAGGGTCGCGCACAACAGTCCTTAGACTGCTGTACGCAGCCCTTTGGGGACTGCGTCCTCCCCTATGGGGAGGTACGTAGCCCCCAAGTGGGTATGTGCATTGTTTTTTTTTTAATTAAAATAATATATATTGGTTTAAATTTTATTTCATTTTTTTTAATTATTATTAGTGAGAATTTAAATGTGTTAAAATTAAATTTATTTTAATTTGTATATATATATATATGTATATATACATATGTGTATATATATATAAAGGTAAATAAACATTTATATATTTATGATTTTATTTTATATATATATGATTTAATTGGGAAAGAGTAATAGTTTATGATGATTAATGAAACATGATTGTATATTTTCTTTTGGTAATATTTGAAATGGATGAGTTATTAAATTTAACTACTCTTTTATTAGTGGAGTTAACTGAGAAAGTTATTGGTTTGATTTTTGTAAAAGAAATTCTTGCGTGCGAAGATGGTTGTTGACTTATGGAGCTATGTTATAAATCAATTACTATAGGAGGTAGGGTTGTTGTAGAACTTCTAGAGGTTAGGGCATATGGTATATTTAAATTGGGTATTTTATCCCACTTTTGTTGTAAGGTGTAATCATATGTTTACACTGCTTGCGTGAATTTGTTGAATGAATTGAGTCATTAGATTACAGCGAGATGGTTTTGCCTCACGAATTTCTATCCTATGTTTTGTGAAACTTGAGAGTACAATCACTTATGTTTGTTGTATGTTAGGGAATTCTAGGGAGAGTGGCTCTATGTGGGCGTCGGCGCACAAAGGGGCTGTCAGGATAACCCACAGTAGAGTTAGAGTTAAAAAGTGAAAACCTAACTAAATAATTAGGGGTTGGGTAGTTAAGCACTAAAAGATAATAATAGATACCTCGCTCACCTGTTAGAGCTTCCAAAGACTAAAGGTGGTCGAGAAGGTCCTGGTTGGCATAATCGTGATCTCGTTTCCATGAGTAATGCACGATTCCACATGAGTCACCCTATGGGGCGGCGCCTTGAGATAGGCAGTCAGGATAACCATAGATGGAGGCGACACCTTGTGATAGGATGTCAGGATAATCCATGAAGGCCATGCAATGACACTCTCCTCTAGCTTTCCCCTTAGTTTTTTTATTTGAAATCCTCTGGAAGTAATTTATTGTTTTGATTTGGTGTCATTTGTTGTCATGTTATGTAGTAGACTTTTGTTGTCACATTTCCTTTGTGTATAAATTCTTTTCCATGTTTGGAGTTGATTCATATGTGTAACTTTAGACATCTTGGTTGGGAATCCTTTCTTAACTACTCCTAGCACGGGGGTGGTCAGGTGGAACGTGCTTCGCACCCTGTTGGGTTTCCCATGCTACAGTTATACCTTCAGTGCAGAGATTGTAGTGACAGTTTGTACCAGATTTATGTACTTTCAGATGTATACATTTATACTTTATTCATATCATGTAAATTGTATTGTAACTCGCCCATGAGTTGGGATAATGTATCTTGTAACTTGAATAATTGGTTGTTGGTTTTTAGCTTGTATCATGATGTATTGTTATAACTCACTTTGTAATTCAAAACATTATTCACTGATGCAATTATATATATTTGATGTTGATATGTTGAGTAAATTAGTTTCTCTTTGTTTCCAAGTTTTATTGGTTATGTAATCTTGTTTAGCATATGTGGTTTATTCTTATTATTATGCATAACATTTTCACTTTTATATGAGAGTTCATATTCATGGAATAAATGTTGGATTAGTTAAGTTTGTTAATGGGTAGATAACGTAATGTCTCTGCGTGTACCCCAAAGGACTTAGGAGTTTAGTATGTATTATGTATTTGTAATTATGTTAGTTGCAATTGATAACATAGTACTTTTACTTTATGTTAAAAAAAAAAAATTGTTGTGTAGTTGTTGTCCTTTGGGGTTTGCGCATCAGGGTGTTACATCTTGGTATCAGAGCCAGGTTAGCAAACACTGGGTACTCTAGGTAGTTGAGTCCATTAGGCAATCTGGTGTAACTCTTGATCTGACATAACTCAATTGTTGTGCAGGATCATGCCTAGGGGTAGAGGACATGGCCGAAGAGGAGGCTGAGGTGGTGGCCATGGGGCCAATCGCCATAGTCCATCACTTTCGAGCTCACATGGGTCAGAGCGTGAGGAACTTCAGAGTTCCCAAAGCATTTCGTTAGGAGGTGGTGGTTAGAATCTAGAGCAACCTAGTATAGGTGGTCAGTTGCAGCATTTGTTAGAGGAGTTATTGGGTCGTCTTGGCCCTAGGTAGGATGAGGAACAGAGATTGGATAGGGAAAGGGAGAGATCTCCTAGACGTGGGGAAAACACAGCTGAACTAGAGGCAGTAGTGGCAAGTCATATGAGGGATTTATTGAGAGCACGACCCCCTACTTTTGATGGATCTGGTGGGGGTCTTGAGGCAGAGACTTGGTTGATCGATTTGGATAGATGTTTTGCAATGCATCCCTACGGCAGTAACACTAGGGCTAGGTGCGCTATCATGCACCTCAGAGGTTTTGCTTCCACTTGGTGGAGGCTAGAGGAGCAAAAATTGCACATTGACATTAGTATGGTTACTTGGGAGTTATTTTTGAAGAGGTTCAGGGCCCGATTTCTTTCCGATCACTAGAGGCAGCGTAGAGCCGACGAGTTCCATGATTTAAGACAGATGACTATGATAGTGGAACAATATGAGCGTCATTTTTATGAGCTCAAGCAGTATGAAGGTATTGGAGATGATGAGGCCATGCTAGTGCAACATTTTTTCGGGGGCTTAAATGCCCGTATCAGCGGTGGTGTTCATGTCTTCGAGCTGAAGACGATGGAGGTGGCAGTTGAGAAAGCCCGCCTTGTGGAAGAAAATTTAGCTATGGCTTTAGGAGGGCACACGGGAGTACAGATTGGTAGTGCTCCAGTTACAGATGTTGGTTCTCAAGGTGGGCTACCTCAAGCAACAGGGACTTCTAGAAATTTTTGGGCACCTTCTAAGGGTGGTCCACAGCAGCAACAACAGTCACAATCTAGACAGTTCAAACCCCAATCACAGCAGAGTGATAGATCTCAGAGTAGAAGGAACCGTAGTTGGCAACGAGTTAGACAGGATCGCTTTGAGCAACCCACTCAGAGTACACAGAAAGCACCATCAGGTGTTAGAGGGTATGGAAGTGGTATAGGTTGCTTCTCCTATGGGCAACAGGGGCATATAGCGAGACAATTCCTAGAGAGGAGTACTACAGGATTTAGTCAGAGACCAGCTGCTTCTGAGCCAACAGTGGGAGATGCAGGCAGAGCACATCGGGTATTTGCAGCAGTTGAGAATCGCCAAGCTGAACATCAAGGCACTGTAGTTGAAGCTTCAGGTGTGTTGAATGGTACTGGTATATCTATTCTCTTTAACTCAGGCGCATCAAATTCTTTCATTTCTCCTTTAGTTGTGGAACGTTGTGGACTGGTGGTAGCTAGGCAAGGCATTAAATGGCAGGTCGAATTGGCCTCCGGGGCAAAGGTTGCAGTTGAGTCATTAGTTCAGGGTTGAAAATTGCAAATAGGGGCACTCACAACTATGGTGGATCTTCGAATCCTACCCCTTGGCTCATATGACATAGTTTTGGGTATGGATTGGTTGTACGCTCACTGTGCTTTAATTAATTGTCGACATAAGGTAGTGCGTTGTGTTGATGATGTGGGTAGTGAGGTGGAGATCATTGGCATTCAGAGCTCTATCTCATTACGCTTAATCTCTGCTATGCAATTGAAAAGTTGTTTTAGGTAGGCTTGCCAGCTATTTGTTGTGTCAGTTAATGATTTGGACTCCGATGATAGTCAAGGGATTTCATTGGATGATTACCCCCTTCTTAAGGAATATTCAGATGTCTTTCCTAGTGAAATTCCTGGGATGCCACCTAAGCGTGACATCGACTTTAGAATCGATCTTGTTCTTGGAGCTGAGCCTATTTCTCGGGCTCCATATCGTATGACAACACAGGAATTGCAGGAGCTTAGATTGCAGTTGGAGGAGCTTTTAGAGAAAGGATTTATCCGTCCTAGTGTTTCCCCTTGGGGAGAACTAGTTATATTCATGAAAAAGAAGGATGGTTCACTCTGATTGTGTATTGATTATAGGCAACTCAACAAGGTGACAATCAAGAATCGGTATCCTTTGACGAGGATTGATGACTTATTTGATCAAATAAAAGGAGCTCAGGTCTTCACTAAAATCGATCTTAAGTCTGGCTATCATCAGTTGCGAATATCCGATGCTAATATTCATAAAATTGCATTCTGTACTCGCTATGGGCATTATGAATTCACGGTTATGCCATTCGGGTTAACTAATGCACCATCAGTGTTTATGAGCCTGATGAATGGAGTTTTTCATACCTATTTGGATAGGTTTGTACTTGTGTTCCTTGATGATATTCTAGTGTATTCAAAATCTATGGAGGAGCATGAGGTACATCTTAGACAGGTATTACAATGCTTGAGGGACAATCAGTTGTTTGCTAATTTGGCTAAGTGTGATTTTTACAAAACAGAGGTGAAATACTTGGGGCATGTCATCTCAGGTGCAGGTATTGCAGTGGATCCTTCAAAGATCCAAGCCATAGTTGATTGGCCAGCACCCAAGAATGTTCCAGAGATTCGCAGTTTCATGGGGTTAGCAGGCTATTATCGGCGGTTTGTACAGGGTTTTTCTAGGATTGCATATCCTATCACTTCTCTTCAGAGGAAAGGGAAGAAGTTCATTTGGTCTGAACAGTGTCAGACAGCATTTGAAACCCTTAAGGACAAATTGACTAGTGCGCCAATATTGGCGGTTCCTGATCCTACTAAGGATTTTGTGGTGTGCACAGATGCTTCTTTGGAGGGTTTGGGATCCGTCTTGATGCAAGAGGGATGTGTAATTGCATATGAATCCCGTAAGCTCAAGGACCATGAGCTTAATTACCCAACTCATGACTTGGAGTTAGCCGTAGTGGTTCATGCTCTTGTGAGATGGAGACACTTCTTGTTGGGTCATAGGTTCGAGCTTCATAGTGACCATCGTTTGCAGCCAAACCTGAATGCTAGGCAGAGAAGATGGATGGAATTCCTTTGTGAATATGACTTTGAGGTCAAATATGTTCAAGGCAAGGAAAATGTAGTTGCAGCTTTGAGTCTGAGATGAGTGTAGAGATTTGAGGAGTCAAGTCCTCATAGCACTTCCATCTGATAGTTGGTATCAGGAAGTGAAGTCAGAAATTGAGTCTGGTAGAGCTCTAGAAGGAAAGTTTGCAGGGTACTCACTTGAGTCTGATGGTCTTCTAAGGTATATGGGTCGCATTTACATGCCTTTTGTTGAGGGTCTTTGGACTCTAATTATGACCGAGGCACATCGAGCTCCCTATTCTGCTCATCTGGGAGTTAAGAAAATGTATGCAGATCTTCGGGCATTATACTTTTGGGCTAACATGAAGAGGGATATTGCTGATTTGGTAGCTAGATGTTTGGAGTGTCAGAGGGTCAAGGCAGAACATCATCATCGTGCAGGTCTATTACAGCCTCATCTCATTCCAGAATGGAAGTGGGACATAATTTTCGTTGACTTTATTGTGGGATTGCCTATGACTTCTCAATGTCATGATGCTATCATGGTCATAGTTGACAGATTGACCAAGGTGGCTCATTTTTCCCTAGTCCGTTCATCTTACACAGCTTCTTTAGTTGCTAGAATATTCATGGAAGATATTGTCTGCTTGCATGGTATTCCACGGAGAATTATATCCAACATAGATCCAATGTTCACATCTGCATTGTGGACATCATTGCAGCGTGCCTTAGGAACACAACTAAACTTCAGTTCTGCCTACCATCCTGAGACAGATGGACAGACAGAGAGAGTTAATCAGGTTCTTGAGGACATGCTTCGTATGTACATGATGGATCAGCAGTCACGTTGGGAGGAGTATTTGCATCTTGTGGAGTTTGCCTACAACAATGGATTTCATAGCTCTATTGGCATGGCTCCCTTTCAGGCACTATATGGTCATCCTTGTAGGACCCCATTGAGTTGGGACCATCTTGAGGATAGAGTTCCCCTTGGTCCCGAAATGCTTCAGGTCATGGAGCAACAGGTTGTACGCATCAGAGAGCATCTTGTGGCAGCTCAAGACAGACAAAAGAAATATGCAGATGCACATAGAGTTGACCGCCAGTTCTCTATTGGTGATCGTGTCTTTTTGAGAGTGCGACCACGGAAGAGCCCAATCCGTTATGGAAAGGGTTCCAAGCTTGCACCTCGTTTTGTAGGTCCATTTGAATTTTTGGAGAGGATCGCCCCCGTTGCTTATCGCCTAGCATTGCCACCCATCCTATCACAGATTCACGATGTTTTTCATGTTTCTGTACTTAGACCATACTTTCCTGATGTTACTCACATACTTGATTGGAATGCTCTTTAGGTCGAGGATGGGCAGCTAGCACTCGAGCCTGTGGCCATACTAAAACATCGGAGACTCGCCCTCAGGGGCAGAGATATTTTGAGCAGGTGCGGGTTCTGTGGGACCCGAATGATGAGAGTTCAGCGACATGGGAGGATGCATCCCGCATTAGAGAGGCTTATCCCTACTTATTTAGTGGCTTCCAGGAGTAAGCCATATTCTACGGGGGGAGGATGTGATGCCCTCATGTTGTTGTTACTCTTATGGACAGATCTTGTACTTGGTTGTGTGGGTGATCAGTTCACCATTTTGGTTGTGCATGGATTTATGACTTGGTTGTTTGGTTGCATTAGATTTTACATATGATGTTAGAAGATACTTTTTATGGTGATTATGTTATAAGACTTTTTGTGGTGTTCTTTAATAATATATATATGATGATGTGTGAGTTTTATGTTGTATATTGTTTGGTGTGCTTATTTGTGAGTCTTAGTGAAAGGACAGAGTGGCATCACTTGCTTGCAAGTGCCCTGTCACCCTGCGATTTCCTTTCACGGTGTGTTTTCTATGGAGATTTATATGCTTCACGATATTTGTTTCTATGTAGGATGCAGGTACTAAGTCTCGATTCCACCTGCTTCGGCAGGACAGGGTGAGCATCAAAATAAACTCAACGGGATTGATGTTTAAAAAGGAGTGGTTAGGAAAGGATTTTCATCCCAAGTTCGTCTTTTGTGAGTTCATTGTTGTCTTTATTTTTATTTGTCCTTGTTTGTAAATGTGTTCGTGTTGATTAACCGTTTAGTTTGGGATTTAATAAATTTTTAATCAATTTTTAATTAAGTGTGATTTAATTAATGTTGGGCATGTGTGATCAATTCTATATATTTAATTGATGGAGTTTTAAGTTATTTGTAGTTTAGTTAATTGAGTTATATTCTCTATTAAAGCAATAGTTTAAATAAAATAAATTGTACTTTGTTGATATTTTAAAAGTCTTATTGCTTTTGCATTTTTGAGTTAATTAAATAGTTTATTAAGTTACAATGTTAATAAAAGAAAATATAAATAATAAAATAAAAGATAAATAAGTGAATAAAATTGATTTTAAAATAAAATTATTAAATTTTCTTTTATTGGGAGTTGTACGGGAAGTAGTGGAAAATTAATGAGTTTTGGTTGGGGGAAATTATTCCCGGAAGAAAAACAGGCATGGGGAACAAAAGCTCTGGACGGGAAATTTTTTTGGCTGTTTAAATGAATTTTGGGTACTGGGTTAATTGGTGTGGAATTTGGGGTGTTTTGTTGAGGAAATTTGGAAAAAGGCTGTAGGGATTTCTTTTGAAAATTTGGAAGCGCTTCACGAATGAAGGGTTCTGTGGAAAGTTTGGTGCAACTCTTACTTCTACAGCCTACAGGAAACAGGTTCCTTTCTTTTATTTTTATCTTGTTTTAAATTCCTTCATTTCTTGAAAGAATGACTATAGATAATATAAATTTCTTTTCTATAGGAGTTCTTTTTGTAGGAAATTATTTATGGTTGTTACTTCTGTAGAATATTTCCCTATAGAAAAATTTCACAGCAAAAATTTAGTGAACTAGTTAAATAGAATATTTGTGTTAGTAACTCTGAGGAAACAATAGAAAACAAAGAAACCCTATTGAATTAAAACTCAAAACCCCATTGTTAAACAGGAGAGATTTAGAAAATTTGTGCAGAGGAAATTGTGAACAATTCGTTAAATTTAAAAAAAAAAATAATTATCCTGTAGCTTTTGATTTGCTCGTGAAATTCTCTGTTAAAAAAAAATATATTGTGCTGATTCTGAAATAAATATTTTCCTTCTGTGAAATTGTTTTCAAAAAAAATAAAAATTCTATAGTACCTTCCTCTGTGAATTTTTTTTTAATATATACATATATTAAAAATCTGACGAACTTCCGTACTACGGAAATTCGTCAAAATTCATATATATTATACATATTGAAGTTTTTAAAAAATGAAATAAAATAAATTTAAATTCTTAAAATATATATATATATATATTAAAAGAAATTTGGTGGTGGAGGGGACGGTACCACCGTACCCCCCACCCCTGCGCAGCCCATTAAGGGTCGTGCACAGCAATCAAAGGACTGCTGTACGCAGCCCTTTGGGGATTGCGTCCTCCCCTATGGGGAGGTACGCAGCCCCCAAGTGGGTATGTGCATTGTTTTTTTTAAATTAAAATAATATATATTGGTTTAAATTTTATTTCATTTTTTTTATTATTATTAGTGAGAATTTAAATGTGTTAAAATTAAATTTATTTTAATTTGTATATATATATGTATATATACATATGTGTATATATATATAAAGGTAAATAAACATTTATATATTTATGGTTTTATTTTATAAATATATATATATATATACTTAGAATGATATATATATATATATATGATTTAATTGGGAAAGAGTAATAGTTTATGATGATTAATGAAACATGATTGTATATTTTCTTTTGGTAATATTTGAAATGGATGAGTTATCAAATTTAACTACTTCTCTTTTATTAGTGGAGTTAATTGAGAAAGTTATTGGTTTGATTTTTGTAAAAGAAATTCTTGTGTGCGAAGATGGTTGTTGACTTATGAAGTTATGTTATAAATCAATTACTATAGGAGGTAGGGTTGTTGTAGAACTTCTAGAGGTTAGGGCATTTGGTATATTTAAATTGGGTATTTTATCCCACTTTTGTTGTAAGGTGTAATCGTATGTTTACACTGCTTGCGTCAATTTGTTGAATGAATTGAGTCATTAGATTATAGCGAGATGGTTTTGCCTCACGAATTTCTATCCTATGTTTTGTAAAACTTGAGAGTATAATCACTTATGTTTGTTGTATGTTAGGGAATTCTAGGGTGAGTGGCTCTATGTGGGCGCCGGCACACAAAGGGGCTGTCAGGATAACCCGTAGTAGAGTTAGAGTTAAAAAGTGAAAACCTAACTAAATAATTAGGGGTTGGGTAGTTAAGCACTAAAAGATAATAATAGATACCTCGCTCACCTGTTAGGGCTTCCAAAGACTAAAGGTGGTCGAGAAGGCCGTGGTTCGCATAATCGTGATCTCGTTTCCACGAGTAATCCATGATTCTGCATGAGTCATCCTATGGGGCGGCGCCTTGAGATAGGCAGTCAAGATAACCATAGATGGAGGCGGTACCTTGTGATAGGATGTTAGGATAATCCATGAAGACCATGCGATGACACTCTCCTCTAGCTTTCCCCTTAGTTGTTTTATTTGAATTCCTCTGGAAGTAATTTATTGTTTTGATTTGGTGTCATTTGTTGTCATGTTATGTAGTAGACTTTTGTTGTCACATTTCCTTTGTGTATAAATTCTTTTCCATGTTTGGAGTTGAGTCATATGTGTAACTTTAGACGTCTTGGTCGAGAATCCTTTCTTAACTACTCCTAGCACGGGGGTGGTCGGGTGGAACGTGCTTCGCACCCCATTGGGTTTCCCATGCTATAGTCATACCTTCAGTGCAGAGATTGTAGTGACAGTTTGTACCAAATTTATGTACTTTTAGATGTATACATTTATACTTTATTCATATCATGTAAATTGTATTGTAACTCGCCCATGAGTTGGGATAATGTATCTTGTAACTTGGATAATTGGTTGTTGGTTTTTAGCTTGTATCATGATGTATTGTTATAACTCACTTTGTAATTCAAAACATTATTCACTGATGCAATTATATATATTTGATGTTGATATGTTGAGTAAATTAGTTTCTCTTTGTTTCCAAGTTTTATTGGTTATGTAATCTTGTTTAGCATATGTGGTTTATTCTTATTATTATGCATAACATTTTCACTTTTATATGAGAGTTCATATCCGTGGAATAAATGTTGGATTAGTTAAGTTTGTTAATGGGTAGATAACGTAATGTCTCTACTTGTACCCCAAAGGACTTAGGAGTTTAGTATATATTGTGTATTTTTAATTATGTTAGTTGCAATTGATAACATAGTACTTTTACTTTATGTTAAAAAAAAAAAAATTATTGTGTAGTTGTTGTCCTTTGGGGTTTGCATGTCGGGGTGTTACATATATGCACTTGGTTCAAGTGAGTACTCTACAACTCATCGATTATTTTGGTTGGTTGAAGAAGACAACATTGTACCTAGAGTTGATTGTGAGACAATCAGTGGATCTACTAAATGGTATTCATTTAGGAGTGCGACAACAAGCATATGGACTATTTGGACAAGGGAGCCTGCATGTTTTTTCTAGTTTTGTATCTCAAGAGATTGGGAAGCATGTGAAAATACATAATGGGTTGAACAGTGGGAGCAAAGATCGTTAACACCTGCACAAGCACATGATCAATATGAAAGAACTATTGAAGAAAATGATCAAGTTTTTGCATTTGAAGATTATGACTGTGTTTCAGACCTTGTTCAAGAAGGTAATTTTAATTCAATTTATTTCATTTTATTTCACTTTATTAAGTTATTTTGTAATACTAAATTATTTATATATGGATATGAGCAAGTTATTAAATCAAATTTTGTTTGCAAGACATGTGTATGTTGTTGTTGCACCTGAGGGGATTGAAGACCAAAAAAAGTATTGGTTGGCTTGTTGTGTGGAAACTAAACATAAGTTAATAGCACCTCGAGAAGATGATGATGATTTTCATTATCCAACAGGTACGGTGATCCCCTTAAGACATCCCATTAAGCAAATTTTGATAACAAGTTTTTGATCCCTTTAAGCAATTTTGTAGAACAAGTCTTTGATCCCCCTTAGAAAATTTTGAGAACTTATTTTATGATGGTTTTCATGTTTTCCAATAGGATTGGTGGTGGTTGTTGGTACTTGACTACGAAAATACCTAACAAGGAAGAATGGTCTACCTGCATTCAAAGACCATGAAACACATAAAAATATAATACACTATTCACATTTGGTGGTGGAAACAAATATAAAACTAGAGCGGTATCGTGGAAGACCTTCAAAAAAGTGCTATGGTCATTTTCTATGGAAGAGCATGAGGAAATCATAGATGCATTGCAAAAAAGAGAGGATGCAGATGGTACAATGGAATAAGTAAATACAAACCTAAATATAGTTTTAGTTTTATTTTGTCCTTTTAAATACACTAAATACATGTTTTGATATTGGTTGTAACGCCTGCCATGTAAACCCCAGAGAACAAACATTGCAAACAATTTTTTTTTAAATAATACACAAAGTAAACATGCATTTGTACATTAATTACATTTACATTGCATATTAACAACTTAACGTTACATTCTCTGGGGCACGTGAGGTTACTTCGCAAAACAACTAATAACAAAAGTAAAAGATAATGATAAATAACATATCCATTAACATTATAATAACCATGAATACGAGTACATCCATGAACCAAGAGTGAATGTATCGCTACATAATTATACAAAATCTCTCACAATAATGTTACAAAAGTCCCTAACTATTACATCAACAGTTATACAATACATTACATGATTTGATGAATGAATTACAATACAATTCCCAAACATGTGGGATGATACAAATTACAATAACATCAAAAACTACAGAGTGAACACTAGTACAATTCCAACTGAAGAAATGTTGCGAACAAAGGATGCTAATGGGGAACCCAACGGGTGTGGAGCATGTTCCACCCAACCATGTGAATTATGAATAACTCACCCCTCGTGCTCAGAGGTGACAAGGAAGTTAACTCGACCATGATTGTCAAACTAACTCCATGAACAACATAGTACAAATACAATTACAACTCAAGGTTACAATGACATAGACCACAACATTCACAAGTCAAGAAAGAAGATAAAGATAAGAAACTCACCACAATTAATCAAAGCAATGACAATTAAACATGTCCAAAGAACATTCATAAATCATTCTCAAAAGAATCTGAAACACATTAAGCATACAACTTCCAAAACACATTTCCAGAGGCAATAAGCAACAAAGCAAATGGGTGTCTAGTGGAGAGTGTCATCGCATAGCTCTCATGGGATCTCTTGGCCCTTCCTCCAACTGAGGCACCGGCCCCCACGAAGAGCCACTCTCCCTAAGACCCCTAACATAAAACAAATCTAGGCAAGGGTTGTACTCAACAGATAAAGCACATAACTCAAAACGAAGCCACGTGAGGCATAACTCATCTCGTGATAATTCATAACAAAATTCAACAACCTGTACAACCCTTCCATCATAAAACCATTAAGTTTTAACTCCAAAAGTGTAATCAAGATGAGGATAACATTCAAGATTTAAACATGCCTCTAGAAAGCAAGGTTTCACAAATTACAATCAGGTTCCCACATCGACAATACTAACCAATAACCACTAAGGAAAAGAACTCAAAATTAACTTTATAAGATTGTCTCTTAAAAGTTTAAGTCATTCCCAATTAACCAATAAATCAATTTTCCCAAATTACTACTAATTCCCAAACAATAACATCCAGACTATCACATTTATAATAAATTTTCAAAACAATAAATTCTCTACATTTGTAATAATCATAATGATAAATTTTTATTTTAATTTAATCATAACTTTAACACCTATTAATATATTTATATATATATTAACTATATACATACATATATTTCTCTAATTAGAATAATGACAAACAAAAATAATAATTATAATTATAAAAATAAAATAAAATAAATATTTAAACATAAATATAAATATATATATATATATCAAACGAAACTTAAAAGAAAATAAATTAAAAAAAATTAAACATAAAATAAAAACACAAGCCACGACCTATAGAACCACTGTGGCTGGTACAGCAGCCCTTACGGCTGCTGCACACAATAGTCTGTAAGGACTGCTGTGGCCAATCCACAGTCCTCTTGGGACAGGGACAGGGTATGGCCCAACCGTCCCCTTCCCTATTCCCAAAAATTTGTTTATTATCCAACACAAAGCAACGAGTTTCGGCATCCAAAAATTCTTTTTTATAAAAAAAATGAACCAATCTAACACGAGCCAGTTAATACATAAAAAAATACAAATAAATATCTCAGATTTATATATATATATATTCGTACTTCTTCTGAAGAAGAAAGGTTATATATAAAAAAAATACAACTGTATATAAATATATAACAGTAAATAACATTTTCAATAGAAGACAGATTATAAAAATGAAAATTATATTTGTATACGTATATTATATATATATATAGTTGAAGAGTGGTTTGTTCCAGATAAGATTAAGGATTTTCTTTCATAACGTATATTATATATATATATAGTTGAAGAGTGGTTTGTTCCAGATAAGATTAAGGATTTTCTTTCATAACAACAAAGATAAATTGGACATTCCAGAAGATGTGTTTTTTGAAAACAACATTTCTAAAGAATTTTCATATAAAGAAGACCTAATTATTTACTTATTTTCTTTTATCAGAGAAATAATTTTTATCTACTACTCAAACAGATTTTCTTTTACAAGCATAGATTGATTCAAAACACATTTCTATTTTTTTTACAGATCCAAAACAGACAAGAGGAGAGGGTGGAACCTAGAGTCTTGTGCTCTTGAAAAATTGATGAAGCTTGATGCCTCTACGAAGAGCTTCTAGTTCCTACTTGAATCCGTCTCTCCGAAATTTTGTGCCTGAATTCGAATCCAATACTCTATTCAGAAAAACCTTCCCAACTTAATGCAAGCAAATGAAAGAAATATTTTTCCCCAAAACTATAGAACAATTAACTTGTGCAACTTCTGTCTCAATAATCCTCTCTATATGCAAAAACTCACAAAAAAATTTAATTAAATAAAATATATTACCCCTTTCTTTCAAAAGCTCTCAAAAATCACAAATAAAAGAAATTATATTTTTAAAGGCAAGCTTTTCAGTCAAATCTGAGTTCTCATTCGTTCTCCCAACTTTTTCATTCTTTTATTTATTTATTTTTCTATTTTCAATACTTTTTGTTTTAATTTCCGTTTTTACAACTTTACTTGCAAAGCACATTATCTAATTAATTTAAATAATTTATTCTAACAATTATCCTCAACAATATAATTAATTAAAATAATAAAACACAATTTAATATTTTAATTATCATTTAATAAACTCGTGACTTTTAAAAATAAATAAAACATTTAAATATTTAAATACAATTTAATCTAACATTATAATACATAATATTACCATCATTTAAATCAAATAAATCATAACTTATAAAATACCAACATAAATAATGTACGACAAAACACAAACGACGACCACAAAGAATGACAATTACAAGAACGCACAAAACCATTTAAACAAGACAGTCTAACATCATGGGACGAGATGACTTCATTGTCATCTCTGTTTCAACATTATACCATTGGGTTATTGGTGCTCACCCTGTCCTGCCGAAGCAGGTGGAATTGAGACTATGTACTTGCAATCCCTACATACAAACAATGTTCTGCACAATATATCTATTTAAATACAAGCACCTTGTGAGAAGAAATCATAGCGTAGCAGGGTACTCACGAACGAGTGATGCTACACCATCCCCTCACCATAAACACATTAGCATCTACAACATTGAATATAAAACAACATCACTAGGATATACAAATCACCTCATATCATCATGAACAATTACTAATTCACTGCATCACCACCTAATACTGCATCTATATAAAAGCATCACTAATTAAATGCAATCATAATGTAATATCATACTCACAAAAACACCATTAGAAGCTCTTGTCCCATCTTCCTCTTCTGATTCCTTAGCCAGACTACCTGCACATCCCAGGTGAGAATGGAGGGGTACTACATTGGTCAAGTGTGTTATTAGTTGAAATTGATTTAAATTGTCCTTTTATAGATCCTTAAGGGATAATCACAAAAAGGATCTAGTCCATGTAGATTCAACCTAGACAACATGGAATACTTGGTAAAAATAGGTAATTATTAGTTAAATTATTTAAATACATGTTTTGATTACATATTGATGTTGCTTATACATTAATAGTTAAAATTGATTTATTGTAGTTTTTTATATCCTTAAGCCATCATTGCATTGATCTCATACTTTGAAACAAAAAGGAGAGGATGCCTAGATTCAACCTACACACATGTGTGAAATACTTTTAAACGCAAGTACTTGAGTTGAGTACATATAGATAGTTTATATAAATTAAAATATGTATGTTTTTATGATTTCATTGATATTGCTTGTACCTTTTTTATATCAGGTGGTGTGAAGACCTACTACATTCTAGGCATGAGTTTGAGATGTTCTTGAGAAGGCATATCCAAATTTTGCAAACATTTTTTTGAGATGACATATATGCACATACATACTTACAGAATTAAACATTTTGTACAAATTACAAATACATGTGCATACACAATTATGTACTATGTGTACTTCTATGCATCAAAATCGATATTCTAGATATTTTGTTTGTTAAATTTGCATGCTTTCCTACTTTGAAACTTTATAATTGATTGTATAATCACTAAATATCATGCATACATTATTGTTAAACCCCTTAAACCCTAAACCATAAACCATAAACCCTAAACCCCTAAAGACATCCCCTTAAGACCCCTTAAGACATCCCCTTAAGACGTATTATGATCGCTTAAGACATCCCCTTAAGATGTCGTATTAGGACCCCTTAATACATCCCCTTAAAATAGTTTATTAGGACCCCTTAAGGCATCCCCTTAATACGTCATATTAGGACCCCTTAAGACATCCCCTTAAGTCAATTTATTAGGACCCCTTAAGACACCCCTTTAAGCCAGTTTATTAGGACCCCTTAAGACATCCCCTTAAGACGTCATATTAGGACCCCTTAAGACATCATATTAGGACCCCTTAAGACATCCCCTTAAGATAGTTTATTAGGAATACAACTCCTTAGGACCCCTTAAGACATCCCCTTAAGACAACCTATAATTAGTGTTGGATGCTATTATTTGTTTTGACAACTTATAAATTAGTATTGGATGCCATTATTTGTTTTGACAACTTATAGACATTGTTGAATGCCATTATTTGTTTTGACAACTTATAAATATTGTTGGATGCCATTATTTGTTTTGACAACTTATAAATTAGTATTGGATGCCATTATTTGTTTTGACGGCTTACAAATACTTTAGGATGCCATTATTTGTTTTGATAGCTTATAAATTAGTGTTGGATGCTATTATTTATAGAATTTATTAATGCTTTTGTTCTCTAATCATGTATGGTATTGTTTATTTATTAAATTTTATCCTTTGTGGTATAGAAACAAATTGCTTTTGTTTGTAAATTATGATTTATTGACTAATTATTGATTGATGTGAATTGAATTGACTAATTATTGTTTGTAAATTACAATTTATTGACTAATTATTTAATTTCACATTAATGTCCTATATTAATGTCCTGACTATGAACATAAAATGCATAAATATACATGTGTAAATTAAAATTTACAAAAAATAATAAAGTCCATAATTTATGTAAATATATTAAGTGCATGAAACCAATATATTAAGCACATGAAATAAAGTCCATTAGAGTACAACCCATGAACTAAAGTCCAACTAAGTATTTGAGCCATGACATATAAAGTCCAACAGAGTACATGAGAAACCAGAAATATAGTCCAGGAAATAAAAAAATATAACCCATAAAATCATGTTTCTAGGTCATGTATTGTCTCTATAATCAAGAGACCTATTCACGCCATGTGGACTATGAAGATGACCTGAAACACTCTATAGAAGAGAAAGATGAAATCATATGTAAGAAAATGAAAAATGATTTAATGACAATTTAATTTATAATTTATCATAAAATTAAATTACCATCATATCTGAGTTTGGATACTCGGGTGCACCTGAAGCAACCTCTAAATTCTCTAAATCAATCTACATAAACAAGACAAAGAAAGTTGAAATTAGATGTACAAGTATACAATTAAAATGATTTTATGCAATTTAATTTATAATTTGTCATATTTTAATTGTACCATATTCTGAGGTTGCACACCCTCTTCTCTAGGACCTATTTGTACATGCTCAACTACAAGATGTGTCTCATGCTATAAAAGAAAAAAAATGTATTAGCTCATATTAAATATATATATTCAATTTGAAATTTAAAATTAAAGTAATATTCAAAATATATATTTTATAATTGACTTTATTATATTTAATTTACCATTTGATCTGGAACCTACTCTGCATGTCCTCCTAGAGGTGTAACTATGTCTGGGTTAGGGCTGAAAGTTGCACTAACAAAGTCCTACAAGATCAAAATTAAAGTATGTGTGCTTGAATTAGGTTTATATATATATATATATATTAAACAACATGAAAATCAGAGGTCTCACAAGTAGTCGCGTTTGCACATTTTGTGTAGAAAATATTTTAAACAACCTAAAAATTAGAGGCCTCATGAGTAGCCGCAACATCTAATGTTTGCTTGATGCCCATTCTCATTGTGGTATCAACCTAGACATACATATAGACATTTAACGCTTATAATATTTACAAGTCTACAGGAACATTTCATATATAGTGAATTCAAAATTTATAATTGTAACTATACTAATGTAATTTAAACAATTTACAATATAAATGTACCTTCCCCTTATCTACGACGGTTGATAGTGGAGGAGTTTTGGACAACCCCTCAGGTGAAATCGACGTGGAAGCCGATTGGCTCACTTAAACCAACATAAATATTTCAATCATATATGTGATTCAATTATAAATTTAAAACTCAAATTAAAAATAATTTCATATATAATTTAAAAAATTGAAATCAAAATACCCCATAAGGGTTGCCAAGTAGGATTGGTGTCGATGTATGTACTCGTGGAACGGATGATTGCCCCATCGTTAGTGTCATTTGTACACCAAACAATTTGATTGTTAAAATGTATTGCAAACTTTTCTTTGATATACACATTCATCAAAATTCTTATAAAATGAGCATGTAGATGCATATTTATACCTGTGTCGCAGTGTCCTTAGGGTGATGGTCTGATGTAAGAAACTCTACAAATGAACTAATGCGACTAGATGAACCACCAAAATCTCCACGTCCACCTAAACTAGGTGTGCCCTGATCAGGTCCATAGCATACTTGATGGAAACTACATACATGTGGGACGAGCCTCGACACTCCTGGAGTGGTTCTTGGACCAGCTCCATAAAACACTCCTCCAAAATCATCGTCTCTATGCTCCCCACCCACTATCACAGAAGCATGTTGATCAAGGTCTCCTACTAGTGTAGTAAGAGAACCTAATGTCCAGACCACAGCTTGATGATGCACAGGTGTGGGAATGGGAGGATCAGGAGCAACAACAAGGGGTTGTACATGCACAGGGCATTGGGGATCAACCCTTTCCCCTAACCTCTATTGTGGCATGCTGCCACCAACACCCTGAAATGATTTAAAATCAAAATAATTGGGCTTTTTCCCCAAAACAAACTCTACATGCAGTTTCCTCAAAAAATACAACAGACACTCCCAATTAGTGTGTGGGGGACTATTAAAAACCATATACCATCAATCCCAAAAATTTCCACTCATATATGGATGTATGCACCACCTCATGGATATTCTAGATTTGTTGGGAGGAATGGGTTGTTGAGTGATGGTGTCAAGAAAGTAGGGGGCTAGGTGAGATTCGTTATTTTAAGGTCCAAAATTTGTTTGTAAGAGAGACTGTTAGCATAAAATTGTTTCATTGGATCTTTATCTTGTCGATGCCTATCTAGATCAGAATCAATGGTCTTGATGGCATCCACAACATTTTGCATCGTAGATGAAAAATGTCTCACATGGGGTGGAATCAATAATTGACTTTGCATAGCATTGATTTGATTTTCAATGGATGCAACCTGATTATTTATGAGTGCTTGCAAGCCAGCCTCATCAGATGCAACAGGTGTTGCAGGTGGCATATTAGGTGGAGGGGGAGGTGAAGGGGGGGATGGTTGCAGTGGTGGATTGATGATTCCATCAATGTTAAAATCATCCATGATATGAGATATAAGTGTGCACCTATACATTAAATTATGCAAAATTAACATACAAACTTTAAAAATGACAATTAAAATAGTTAAATTTGAAATGCACATGTAATTTTTTTTAAATAGGATGTGCTACATATATTAAGATCATATGAAATTGAAACACACATATACATTGATTGAACTTGAGCATGTGCATACAAAATTCAAAATTTAACATGTACATACATTTAAAATAAAAATACAATGCATAATTTGCATGCATACATCATTAAACTAAACTATGTACATACATACAAATTCCAAAATTTAAGAACTATATGAAATTTTAATACATGTGTACATACTAGAAACAATAAATGTGAAACATTCACAAAAAAGATCATTTTATGTCTAATACACACACACATATATATTACAATTTTCCAACATGAGAAATCATTCAATCTAGTAGATAGTCATAAAATATATACTATTATAAATTCATCATTATAAGTTCATAAATTCCACCAAATTCATAAATTCATGTCACTAAAAATATCCATCTAGAACCAAAATAATAAATTCATGTTACTAAAAATATCCATGTAGAACCAAAATCATAAATTCACATCACTAAAAATATCCATCCAACAAATTTTATAAATTCATTACACAAAATATCCATCGTTCACCAAATTCATAAATTCACAACTATTTAAGATGATTGTCTTAATTTAGAAACTATTGTGGCTCTCTACTGCATCTCTTCATTTCTTTGTGTTTTCCTTTTGAGAATCAGAAGTTCTCCTCTACTCTAGCCATTGTTCATGCTCATCTAAGATCCCATCCATAGCCCTAACAACATCAACAATGGTTTGCATCCTAGATGCAATCATCCTCACAGGTGGTGTGACACATTCTTCATTTTGAATAATGTTGATTTGATCTTGCATGGTTCTAACATTGGAATTGATTAATCCTTGCAAACGAGCACCATTGATTTCAAGTGGTGGAGGTGGGGGGTTATGAGGTGGAGTGGGTGGAGGTGTAGGTCAAGATGGTGGAGATGGATGGCACGGAGGTGGATTGTGATTATTATTGAGTCAATCCATGTGATCTCTAAGATATAAGAGAACCTGCATTGGATTTATAATTTCAAAATGTAAGATACATGTTTAGGAAATACCCTAAAACCATTCAATATAAATGTCCTAATTGAATACAAATGATAAAATATGCAAGCCTCATTTATGTCTAAGGCATGTTACTTGAATGAAAATACAATTAACTATTAATATAGGACAATTTATGAATGTTATAGGGTTTACGGTTTAGAGTTTAGGATTTAGGTTTTAGGGTAATAAGATGCCTTAAGGGGATCTATGTAGTAAGGTCCTAGTACAAAATGACATGGATTTTAAGTGAATAAAATTTGGTGAAGATGCCCAAGGCAACCAAATTTCATTAAGGTCTGAGGAAACTTCACCAAATTATATTCACTTGATCCATGTCATTTTGTCCTAGAAACTTAGTAGACATAGATCCCCTTAAGCCATCTTATCACCCTAAGCTGTAAATCGATCAACCTAGATCATGATTTATCTCATTCATATTATAATCATGCACGATCTTATTATTGTTAAATTTGGTTGCCTTGGGCAACTTCACCAAATTTTGAGAGCTTATTTGATCCCCTTAAGAAATCAATTTACAGTTTAGGGTGATAGGATGGCTTAAGGGGATCTATGTCTAGTGAGGTCTTAGGAAAAAATGGCATGGCTCAACTGAATAAAATTTGGTGAAGTTTCCCAAGGCAACCAAATTTCATTAAGAGCCTAAGAAAAAATGATGGCTTTAGGGTTTACGGTTTAGAGTTTAGAATTTAGGGTTTAGGGTAATAGGATAGCTTAAGGGCATCTATGTAGTAAGATGCTACAAAAAAATGAAATGGATTAAGGGAATGAAATTTGGTGGAGTTTCCTAAGGCAATCAAATTTCATTTTAAGGTCCTAGGACAAAATGAATACTTTAGTGTTTAGGGTTTAGATTTTAGAGTTCAGGATTTAGGGTTTACGGAACTTAGGGTGAAGTTTGGGTGGCCCTTGGAATATAATGAACTTGCAAGTTAGTGAATAACATTTTCTTGTGGAACAGTTGATTGAGATAGCTATTGTTTCAACTAACCAACCTAGATCATGAAATCTCATTCATATTACAATCTTGCATGATCTTATTATTGTTAAATTTGGTTGCCTTGGGCAACTTCACCAAATTTTGAGAACTTCTTTGATCCCCTTAAAAAATGTCATATTAGGACCCCTTAATACATCAATTTATGATTTAGGGTGATAGGATGGCAAGTAAGGGGATCTATGTCTAGTGAGGTCCTTGGAAAAAAATGACATGCCTCAAGTGAATAAAATTTGGTGACGTTACCCAAGGCAACCAAATTTAATTAAGGATCTAGGAAAAAAATGATGTCTTTAGGGTTTAGGGTTTAGAGTTTAGAGTTTAGGGTGTAGGGTAATTTAGGATGGCTTAAGGGGATCTTTGAGTAAGGTCCTACGACAAAATGACATGGCTTAAGGGAATAAAATTTGGTGGAGTTGCCTAAGGAAACCAAATTTCATTTTAAGGTCCTAGGACAAAATGAATTCTTTAGTGTTAAGGGTTTAGGGTTTAGCGAACTTAGGGTGAAGTTTGGGTGGCACTTGGAATAATGGACTTGCAAGTTAGTGCCTAGTTTATGAATATATTGATTATTTGTGTAATTGAAACACATAATTATATATTATTGAGATTGAGTTTGAAGTATATTTTAATTGGATATTTTTGAAATTGAATATAAGATTATTTTATTTAACATTTTTTTCATTAAAATTTAAATGAATTTTATGATATAAAATGTATAGTATAAAATTAGTTAATGTTGAATCAAGTATTTAATTTTTGATTTTTTGGAATTGAAATAACCTAAAAGAAAGAAAAGAAAAATATTTAGATTCTTTTAGTGTCTAGGTAACTAGCACAAAAATTGAGATTTTAGACTAAACTAGAAGCTTAATTAACAAGTAATTGACAACAAGAAATGGAAAAAAGGAATGACTAAGAGAGATCAAAACATAAAATAGAAATGAATGTTGAATACTATCTAATTAAGTGACAAATTTTGGAAATCAATTGTACACTTGGACTTATGAATTTTCTAACTAAATTTGTAAACAAACATTGATAAAATTTATGAATTGTAACTATTCTTTAACATATTGTTTTCGAATCTAATTATAATTTAACATTGAAACTAAAGTTTAACATATCATTTTCTCCATACAATGCAAATGAAATTTAAAACATTTAAGCAATGCAAATGTATTTTCTTGAGCTCAAAATTAGGGTTTTCAAAATCAAAATGATTTGTTCGATTTCAATTTAGGCTTTTAGCAATTTTTTTTGTTTCAATTCAATTTAGGGTTTCAATTTCTAAGCAATTAGGGTTTTAAATGTAATTTTTTCGTTTCATTTCAAACTAGGGTTTTCAAATTCTTTTTGTTTGTTTGATTTGATTGAGGGTTTCAAAAAGCTTGATTAGGGTTTCTAAATGCATTTTTTTGTTTCATTTCAATTTCTAAGGTTTTGAAATGGAATTTTTTTTGTTTCATTTCAATTAGGGTTTTCAAATACAATTTTTTTTGGTTTGATCAAACAATTTAGGTTTCAAAAGCTAAATTATGTTTCTAAAATACAATTCAAGGTTCATTTTTTCATTTCCATCGAGAAATCTTCAGGTTTCATTGCATTTTTTCATGTATTTCTACAATTCCTCATTTCTACTATAACAAGAAATAAAATGCTTAAAACGTGAAATAAATTTAAAAAAAAAATGCTAAAAATAGTTATTCTATTGACAATTTCAATAAAAAATGAAAAAATGCAAAAAAAAGGGAGTGGATGGGTACCTGGAGACTATTTGTCAAGGTCATTGTCACTCGAATTCGAAATCTCATACGTAAGTAAAATGCAATTTGTTTGTTTTAAAAAAAATAAATACCATTAGAAAACGAGATCCCAACTTTTATAAATCAGCATCCTGTTTCGTACTAATCGAGATCCCATTCCCTGTCCGTCGGTTCGGGACCCTTTAGAAAATAGGATCTCGATTTTTAAAAAGCGAGATCCCGTATTGCATTTCGACTCGGGATCCCAATTTTTAAAAATCAGGATCCCGTTTAGAAAAATTGGAATCCCGTTTTTGCAATGTCGATTTCATTTTTTGCGTAAGGCAAAAACTTTCACGTTTCGTGGACTCAACTTTGTGCACTTACCCACACAAATTGATTTTTACCTTTTCAACATGTTTTGTTTTATTTAAAACTTTTACAGTTTGATTTTACCTTTGTTGCACAAATACCATCATTTACTAAATGATCTACCTCAAAAAAATAGACCAATTTTTTTCTTAATTGACCTTCCACACCTCTTTGGCGTACCCATTGCACTCCAAGGTGCAATTACTAGTTACGTCGAAGGTCGTACTATTTGAACAATGTCTGACTGTGTTGTCCAGCTATTTTTCATTATCAACGCTGCAGACTGATGCAGAAGGAATGCAAGATGATCAATCGTCACCGTTCATCGTTGACAAATTTTTTCATCCACATTTTTTCATTCTTTGATATTTTTAAAACATGGTTGATCACTTTTTTTAATGTTTACCAAATGAGAAGAGGGGACATCAATATAATCGCTTGTGTCTAGAATGTAGGTAGATAATATTTCAAATTTGTGGAACCCTCTAAAATTTATCTCCCTTATTCCCTAATAAGTCTCCAATCAAGATATATCATACTTGAATTTTTAAATGAGCACTTAAAGTCATGTGATATTAATATTCTACTTCTTACTCAAATTTTTAAATTAGTACTTAAAGTCGCGTGATAGTAATACTCTACTTCTTACCCGTAATTACTATTTATTTTTATCTTTAATAACAAATGGGCGGTATTTAGTTTTTAAGAGTATTAATATTTAGATAATATCGTATCAATATATTATAGTTAAATTATTCCCTACAAAGTTTCAACAAATGGGTAGTATTTAGTTTTTAAGAGTATTACTATTTAAATAATATTGTATCAATATATTATAGTTAAATTATTCCCTACAAAGTCTCCAATCAAGATATACTATCGTTCTTGAATTTTTAAATGAGTACTTAAAGTCACGTGATATTAATACTCTACTTCTTACCCGTAATTACTATTTAGTTTTTTCTTTAATCAACAAATGGGTGGTATTTAGTTTTAAAGAGTATTAATATTTAAATAATATCATATCAATATATTATAGTTAAATTATTTCCTACAAAGTCTCCAATCAAGATATATTATCGTACTTGAATTTTTACATGAGTACTTAACTCGCGTGATATTAATACTCTACTTCTTTCCTGTAATTACTATTTAGTTTTTTCTTTAATCAACAAATGGGTGACCTATTTAGTTTTTAAGAGTATTAATATTTAAATAATATTGTATCAATATATTATAGTTAAAATATATAATGTCTAAATAGTTAAATATATATTTAAAATTTTTTAAATATCATTTTTAATTTTAAGATTTTAATAATTATTATATTATACTATATAATAATTATACAATATAAATAGAAGGTTTACCCTGCAGTGTGACAGCAAAGTCATGAGCCCTATTGGTAGGGCGTCTCAGGTTCAAACTCTCCCAATACACAAAGGAGGAGGGATTGAGTTGTTGGCGACTGAAGGGGGAAAGAGAGATGTTGGTGAAGTCAAAGGTGGTGCTCAAACCACACATTTCCCATGACAGAAGATTGGAGTGGGTGACAGTGGTGTTCATGCCACTTGGTTCTCGTGGCAGGTGCAGAGGAGCTAGCGCCAGGGTGATAGTAGCACAAGAAAAGTTGGGAGTGAACCAGCTGGATGAAGGGAGGAGTGGAGAGATAAGGAGTGATGGAGTGATGGTCGAAGAGAGGAGGAGAAATGGAAATGAGTAGAAGAGGAGAAGGAGATGCAGTGGTGGAGAGTATCATGGGTGGAGGGATACGGAGAGAAGGGAGAACAGAGTAAATGGAGTACAGGGTAGAAGAAAAAGGGACGTGGGATGGTGCAAGGAGGTGGAAGGGAGAAGCAGATAAAAAAGGCACAACGAAGCAAAAAGAGGAAGAGACAAGAGTCAAAATATGAGGTGTTAATGCCTCAGCGTCCATTGTTATCCCACTGGTTGAGAGCTCCAGTCCAAGCGTACGACGAAAAAATAAATTATATCATATAAATAATAGATTATATGTATTATTTATGAATTTTCATAATAATTATATTCTAATATATATGTAATATATAAATAATTATTTTATATATAATAATAATATTATTTAATTTTTTAAAATATATAAATACATAATAATAAGTTTTTAATAAATATAATTATTTTTTAAATAATAATATTACTATATATATATATATATATATATATAGCAATAAATCACACATTGACTTTTTATTAAATTTTATTTTATTTTTAATTTTTAAAGTTTGATTTTACTTGTAAAAATTTAAAATTTAAGTTTTCACAATTATTTTATTTTATTTTAATATTTTATTAAAGTATAGTTTTAATTTTTTCAATTTAATTTATCGAAGAACTTAATTATATTTACATTCAAATTTATAATAATTTTATATTTGTTTTTTTTTGTTGGTAAGTGTTGTCAAGGGGATAACTCCCATCAAAAGAGAGAATAGATGCATGCCCTTGCTATCAGGGGTGCAACAGTCCAAAACTACTACCTACGTAATAATCATTGAATCCCTTTCCTTGAAGATCTTAATGTCATTCAGATAGAGGGATGATATTTCTTCAGCTTGACTTCAGTCCAATCCAAATCTGCCTCAGAGGAAGAGACCGAATCAGTACACCCAACCCTATTCTTCTCTTCCTCGTTGCGTATTGTTGCTGGAGATGTAGGGGAGACTTCATCACTTTCATGGGTGACCGATTGTGTAATACCTGAAGAAAAATGAGGAGGCTTTTGCAGTGCTTGTATCATAACATTTTCCTTGCAATATGGCAAATGGAGAGGTTGATAGAGTGTTAGTTAGGCGAAGTAGTAGAACAAACATCATTTGATTTTGAATTTGACTCAAGATTGTTGTCATTCACCGAGGAGGACAAGATCGGAGTCAGAATCTGAAACATGGGGGAAGAAGGAGTTGGAAGCTTTGAAGGAGGAGAAATTATATAGTGGTGAGAATCGGCCCCTTCCCACCATGAGTGTTTGCAAATAGGAGCTAAATTGGCATGCTCCCCAAACCATCTTTTTTTTATATTGAGCGATACCATGGTCTGTGGCAAAACAAATTCGACATCTGAATGAAATATTTTCATAATCTTCTTGCTGGAACCATCATCTCTTTCCAACTTTAAGAAAAATTTCAACTGGAAGAATCTTTGAGACATCCATCTCAACACATGTAAGCATGCAAAAGTTGAGTTTTTCGTAGTTGATTGTCTCCTCGGATAGGCATAGATATTTCTCCAAACCATTGTTGATTTCTTTCAAACAATCAATTTCCTAGAACTACAATGGGAGGTAGGGTAAACGAATCCACAGGAATGTCATTGAAAAAGTCTCTGTGTGTGGATCGAAAGAGGGGAACCAGGGTTTCATGCATTAAAAATTATCTTGGAAAAATCATGGACCAGTTTTAAGCACCATTTCTTTGTCTTTCGTAGATTCAAATTCTAAGATGAAAAACCCTTTTGTGCATGGATAGATACTAATTTCATCTTCTAGATAATCCTTCTAGTTTGCATCAATCCATGAATGGAGATCATAAAGTTTAGGCCAAACCTTTGTGAACCAACATATCAGAGCATGATCCACCAAATATTCTTCCATGTCACAAGAAAATTCATTGAGATAGATCCTCAGAGCAAAGGATGAGTTTCGAGCAATAAAAGGGGGACTAATGGGGCACTTCCTTGAGACAAATGGGGATTAGAATTGTGCATGGTAAAACTAGTATTCCGCAAGCTAGGGTTTCTTGTCACCCTATGATGAATATTGCATGGAGAATGTGGGAACACGGCTAGGGCATCCACAAAACTTTTCTTGCCTCAAACAGCACTCAGACTCAGATTACCAACCATTGCAATGAGAGGAAGACTATCGATATATCTCTTTTTGTTGACTTCCAACCCTAGATCACCATTGTTTGCACTCTATGAGCTATCCAACGAGAGAGTAGAAGAATGGAGAAGGTTGCTACTTCCCACTAGTGAATGCTCACACACCAATGCCTCTATATTTTCTTCAAGGCTTGACAAAACTAGCTTCGCATATCCTACACCCTCCAAGCCATGGTCTAACACTAAGGAACACAACGATAAAAATTTTTAGAGCAAAGGGATCTATTTCCTTTTATTTCAATTATATGACTTAACAATTTTATATTTGTTAATATTGAATCTATCTTTCATTTAATATTAGGGTTTTTTGTAATTTATTCATTATATTTTTTACTAAGCTGCAAACCAACTCATTTTTAAGAAGAGTTGAGAGGTAGAGGGGTTGGCACAATATATGAGGAGACTCTAAAAAATGTATAAATAAAATAAATAATGGAAAATTAAATAAAGAGGACACACTAAATGCATACTCAAGAGAAGAGTGAGAAAGAAAAATGAAACAAGAACATGAATAAAGAAAACAACACATAAGAATAAAGATATGAAACCATTAAACATGATAACAAAATAGAGGAAATTAGTAAAATAGAAAAATAATTAAATTTAGAAGAGTCAATGAAAACAAGGAGAATCCTAAGCATAAAATAAATACAAACGAAATGATTATTAAAACAAGAGGAAAATTAAGCCAAAATAAGATTATCAAAAGGAATCAAACAAAATTAAGAGATAAAAAGTGGGGGAAACAAAAAAAATGAAACCCAAAGCTAAATAAATGCAATAATCAATGAATGAAAATTAAACAAAGAAATGAAAATAAGAAAATGACAAAAAAAAAAAAGAAGGAAAGAGGATCTAAATATATATAAATAAATATATGTAATGCACTTAATATGTATTATAAATAAGAAAATTAAATTAAATATATAAAAATAATACCACAAAACCATAAATAATACCAAGAAAACTTACAAATGCAAAATTATGAGTAAATAACTATAAATGAATGATATATATATAAAGGCATAATACATCTATATATGTATAGTGAAATATTATTCATTATATATATAGATATGATAAATTAATATAGCACAAAAAATGCATATATATATATATATATATATATATATATATATACACTTAATAAGTAAAAAATAACAAGAGGAAATGCACCTATAAAGAAATAAAATATAATGGAATAGACAAAAATAACAACAATTAAAACATAAATATTAGTAGAAAGAATTAATAAAAAGAGCCCCACCTTTGAGAAGCAGTAACTTGAAAGAGGAGAAACCAAGAGAACAAGGAAAGCAAAGAGAGGGAATAACCTAACTTTTGATTAGTCATTTCATTCCAACAATCCAAGGATAGTATGTGTCCCTAGGGAGTTATGCTTGAGGTAGCACGTCATTTGATTGAGGATATGACAATTCATCTTTAATACCTCTTCAGTGTATGCATTGCACACTTAAGGAGAAAAATAGATAGAGAATGGGAGAAAAGAGGGAGGAAGAGAGAAGGGAGAGGGAAATTTAGATAAGATATAGAGAGGAAAATGGAGAAAAGGAGCAAATGAGAAAAAGGGGGAGAAAGAGGAGATAGATAGAAAGGGATATTAGAAAGTTAGAGACCTAAAAAAGTATATGAATAGAGTGATAGAGAGAGTGAGAGGGAGACACACAAAGAGACAAGAGAGAAACAAAGATACATATAGAAAGAGACAAAAAAGAAATACAAATATGTAAAGAGATAGGAAGATATAGAGATAGAAAGAGAGGTAGAGATACAGAGATAGAGGTAGAGATATAGAGGAATAAAGACAAAGAGAGAAAGAGATAGAAATTGTAAGAGAGATAAATAAAGAGGGGGAGAGGAAAAGAGAGAAGAGGAGAGATATAGATGGAAATTAAGTCACATAGAGAGCAATCTATATATATTTATCTCTCTCTTGCTCTTATCCCCTATATCTTTCCAAAGTTATATCTATCTCTTCATCTCTCCTTCATTCTATCACTATCTCTCCCTCTTTCTATCCTTATCTCTCCTCTCCCCATCACTCCCTCTTTTAATATATCTCTTTTTCACCTCTCTCCTCTATCTATTTCTCACCCTCCCTCTCCTTCCTCTACCTATATATATGTCTCTATCTCTCCCTCACTCATATAAACACACACTCCCTATTTCTCCCTCCCTCTATATCTCTCTATATACCTCTATTACTTGTCTTGACCACCATGTTTCTCTCTCACTCTTGCCTCCCCTATATCTATCTCCATATCTCTCTCCCCCCCTCTATCTATATATCATTATCTCTACTTGTCTCTCTTATTTACTTCATCTCTCCTTTATATCTCTATTTTTCTATTTATACCTCTATCTACCTCTCACTATTTCTCTCTATCTCTATCCATATCTTTCTCTATGTACATCTCCCCTATCTCTCAATCGTGTTCCTTAGCCCTCTCTATCTCTATGTCTCCTTTTATTTATATCTATCCCTCTCTCCCTCTCCCTCTCCCCCCTCTTTCTCTCTCTCCCTCTCTCCCCCCTCTTCTATCTCCCTCTACCTCCCTCTCTCCCTCTCTCCCCCTATTCTCTCTCTCCCTCCTCTAGATATATCTCTCTCCCTTTCTCTCCCTCCCTCTCTCTATCTCCCCCCTCTCTATCTCTCCCTCTCTCACTCCTTTATCCCCATATCTATCTCTTTATCTCTACCTCTTCTTCCCTTTCTCTTCCCATATATCTCTATCTCTCTTTCTCATATTTTATATTTCTATCTCTCCCTATTTCTTTCTCCTCTCTATATCACTCCCTATTTCTCTCTCCCTCTCTATCTATCCCTCTCTCCATCTTTATTTGTCTATCGCTACTTTCCTCTATTTATCACTGTATTTGTCTCTTTGACTCTCTATTATCTCCCCCTCTTTATATCTCTTTATATCTCAATCTCTTTATCACTCTCTCTCTCTATATATATATATATATATCTTCCTCTCTATTTCCCTATCTCTTTATATCTTTCTCTTCCTCTTCCTCTCCCCTCTATCTCTAGACATGTCTCCCTCTCTATCCATTTATCTCGCTTCCTCTCTCTCTATCTCTTTATCTTCCTAGACCTCTATATCTATATCTATTTTCCTCTCTATCTCTATAGATCTCTCCATATTTATTCTTTAATCTCCTACTCTGTCTCCATCTCATTGTCTCTCCATCTCTCTCTACACCTATATCTCTCCCTCTCTCTACCTCTCTCTATATATCATGCTTCATATTTCTATATTTTTCTTTCTATATCTTCCACTCGCATACTCTCCCTCAATCTCCCTCATATATTTATCTATTCCATCTCAACCTATCCCTCTCTCCTCTCCCTCTCTTTATCTATCCCTGTCCTTCTCCTTCTTCATTTCCATATCTAGCTCTATCTTCCTCTCTATCTCTATGCCTATTTCTCTCCTGCTCTTCCCCCTCTCTCTCTTCACTTGTCTATATCTCCCTCTTTCTAGACTTATCTCTCCCCCTTTCCCTCTCTCCCTATTGCAAACATAACATGAGCCTATTGGTATTAGAGCTTGAACACCAAGGAGCGATTACTAGTTATGTCTATGTTCTAGCGTTCCCCTGAATGTGTTATGGTGAACAGCCTTTGCATGGTTTCCCATAACTAAATCCATTGACATATTTTAACTTGTTGTTTTTAACCAATTTTTGAGGGTTCTAGGAATTTCAGTACATATGCTTTCATTGTACTCACTATCTCCTTACTCTCAAAATAATAAAATTCATAAACAAATGTGCAGGTTCATAGATTGTAGGACAAATTCTACCAATCGTAACCAATTGGTACTTAAGAATTCATGTTCGCGTAAATTTGGATGATTACAATATGGCTAAGAAAAAATATGATATGTAATCAAGTGGATGCTCTATGTACCAGACTTTGCTTGAAAGAAATATTTCAAGTGTATGAACTGCGACCTTATTAGTAATGTGTCTATAATATAGTATGTGAACATTGAAAGTATTTGTTGGTTTATATTCCCTCTACATTTTTTCTATTACACACAAAGCTTTAGTGCATAGTAGGAAATTTGATTACATGACCTTTTTTTCATTTTTGAAATATTAATATAGGATTTGAACATAGTCTCATATCTATGTATTTTTTGTAAATCACTAGCTAAACTTTCAACCTCTTTGGGGCTTGTTTTGTGTTCATCACTACAGGTTATTGAGCCAATTCCTCCCAAAGAATTGAATGCTTTAGAGGTGATGTGGAGTTGGTGAAGCTAGGATAGCCTTGAAATGGTTTAATTCCATTTCCTTTTCAAAAGAGTACAATATTCAAGTATGCACTACCTTGAGTACAACTCTTATTTGATGAAATACATGTTTTTGTTGGTGGATACATGAAATATTATGAAAGAGGGGATGGAGTGTAAGGAATGTACATGTTGAATTAAACTAGCAAATATATAACCTATATATAAAATACGCTGAGATATATCTCGAGGTGTTTAATTTTTTCAACTTCAATTTTTATTAAAACTGAATGATGAAAGATTAAACACCTCAAGATACATCTTGGCGTATTTTATATATAGGTTATATATTTGCTAGTAGTAGTCGCAGTGTCCATAACACATTGAATAAATTAATTTAATAACCTAATAGTAACCCTAATTGAACATTAATTAACTGCGCCTAATTGCACCCTAATCCTACTAATCTTGACCATAACCTTAAATTTGAACCCCAATTGTAATCCTAACCTCAAGCTTAATCATAGAACAATAACCAAAACCTAACTCTAAAGGTAACCTTAAGTGAACACTATTCCTAATTTAATTTTGTAGCCATAACCCTAATTTTATCCTAAACCTAATTCAACCCTAACTCTAACCCTATCCCTAGCCCAAATTGTACCCTTACACTAACCCTAATTGAACTATATACCTAACTCTAATTAATCCCCAACTATAGTCCTAATTCAACCTTAACCCTAATTGTATCGTAACATTGATTGAGTTGTAACCATAGTTGGACCATAACCCTAATTGAGTTGTAACTTTGATTGTACTCCTATTTGAACTCCAACTATAACTATAACCCTAAGGTTTATAATAAAACCTAAACGTAATTGAACACTTACCCTAACTGTAATGGATTCCTAACCTTAATTGAATGCTAATCTACACTAACCCTAATTAAATCCTGACCCAAATTGCACTCTAACCCTAATTAAACCTTAATTGCATGCTAACTCTAATTGAACCCTAAATCTAATCCTATCTCTAACCCTAATTGAACTCTAATTCTAATTTTAACATTAATTCATGCCTCACCCTATTTGAACCCTTACCCTAATTCAGTCTTAATTAAACCCTAATTGTAACGTAACCCTAATAGTAACACTAATTGAACATTAATTAACCCCTAATTACACCCCAATTGTAATAATCTTGATCATAACCTTATTTGAACCCCAATTGTAACCCTAATCAAGCATGATATCATAGTTGTAATCATAATTGAATCTTAATTAAACCATAATTATAATGTAACCCTAATTGAACATTAATTAACCCCTAATTAGATGCCAGTCCTAATGATCTTGATCATAACCATATTTGAACCCCAATTGTAACCCTAACCCTAACGCTAACCCTAAACTTGACTCTATCTCTAACCCTAACCGTGACCCTAATCCTAATGCTAACCCAACCTAAATCCTAATTTTATCTCTAACTATAACCCTAATCCAAATCCTAACCCTAACCCTAATTAATTTAATGTTGGCTCCATCATAACCCTAATTGAACCTTTTTAAATCTATTTAAACCCTAGTTCCCTAATTGTGCCATAACCCTATCTCTAATTGAACTCTTACTTTAACTTTTAAATGCATTTTTCCCTTCACAAAAAACTCAATAGGTAGTCCTAATTCTATCTCTCACCCTAACCCAAATCGTAATCCTAGCCCTATCTCTAACCTAACCTCAACTAATCTTAGCCCTAACCGTAATTTTATCTCTAATTGTAACCTAACCCTAATCTTGACTCTATCTCTAACCAAAACCCTAACCTTAAACCTAATCATAACAAAAACCTCAACCCCAAACCTAATTGTAACACAAACCCTAACACTAATCCTAATTTTATTTCTATCCCTAACACAAACCCTAACCCTAACACTAACCCTAACTCTATATCTAACCCTATCTCTAACCCTAACCCTAACCGTAATCCTAATTCTATCTCTAATCTTAACCCTAATGTTGACCCTATCTCTAACCCTAATCCTAATCCTTACTCAAACTCTAACCCTAATCCTAATTTTATCCCTAACCCTAACCCTTATCTTAACCCTATCTCTAACCCTAACTGTAACCTTAATCCTAATGCTAACCTAACCCTAATCCTAATTATATCTCTAACCATAACCCTAATATGAATCCTAACCCTAACCCTAATTAATTCAATGTTGGCTCCATCATAACCCTAACCCTAACCTTAACCCTAATTAAACTATCTTAAGTGTATTTGAACTCTAACACTAATTGTGTCATAATTCTAACTCTAATTAAACTCTAGCCCTAACTTTAAAAGAAATTTCTCCCCTCACAAAAACCTCAATCCTAATCCTAATCTTGGCCTTATCTCCAACCTAACCCTAACTAATCCTAACCCCAAACCTAATTCTATCTCTTATTGTAACCTAACCCTAATCTTCACTCTATCTCTAACCAAAAACATAACCCTAAACCTAATTATAACAAAAACCTCAACCATAAACCTAATTTTATGTCTAACCCTAACCCTTACCCTAATATTTACCCCATCTCTAACCATCACTCTAATTGTAACCTTATTTGTAATGTTAACCCCAACCCTAATCCTAATTTTATCTTTATGCCTAACCCTAACCCTAATATTAACACTAACTCGAACCCTAATCCTAATTCTATTTCTAACTTTGATCCTAATTTTATCTCTAACTCTAACACTAACCCTAATCCTAACCCTATCTCTAACCCTAAGCCTAAGCCTAATCATAATCATAATCCTAACATAAACCCCAACCCCAATCCTAATCCTAATTCTATCTCTAACCCTAACCCTAAAACTAATTGCAACACTAATCCTAATTCTATTTCTAACCCTAATTGTAACCCTAATTTGATTTTATCTATAACCCTAACCCTAACCTTAACCTTAATCTTTCCACTATCTCTAATCCTAACCCTAATCCTAAGTATATCTTTAACCCTAACCCTAACCCTATTTCTTACACTATCTCTAACCCTAACACTAATTTTAATTGTAACCCTAACCCTAACCCTAACACTAATCCTAATTTTATTTATATCTCTAACACAAACCCTAACCCTAATCCTAACTCTGTCTTTAAGCCTAACCTTAATCCTTACACTATCTCTAATCCTAACCCTAATCCTAATTCTATCTTTAACCCTAACCCTAACCCTAATTCTTACACTATCTCTAACCTTAACTGTAATCCTAATTGTAACCCTAACCCTAACCTTAACCCTAATCCTAATTTTATTTTTATCTCTAACACAAACCTTAATTAAATCTTGACTAAATGTTAACTCTTACCAAAACTATAACCCTAAACCTAATCCTAATTGAGTTCTAACCCTAATCCTAACCCTAGCCCTAATTAAACACCAATTAAACCTAACCCTAAATCCAACTCAAACCCTTATCTTAACTTGTAATTTGTAACCCTAACCCTAATAGAAATATAAGTCTAACCCTATTTGAATGCAAAAATAAATATTTATCTTAAAACCTTAACCCTATTGAAATTCAAACCTAATTGAACTCTAAACCTAATTGAACCCTAACCCTAACCCTAACTTTGACGTTGATGTCAAGCTTTATTTTATAAACCTAACCCTAACCCCAACCTTCACCCTAATGCTAACCCAAAGATTTATCATAAAACCCTAATATTAACCTTAAACCTAACCCTAACTGTAATCCTAATTGAATTCTAACCCTAAATGTTATCCTAATTCTAATTGTAGCTCTAAGTATAACCCTAATTGCAATCCTAACCCTAACCATAATTCTAATTATAACATGAACCCTAATTATAATAGAAATCCTACTTCTAACTGTACTCCATAATGAACCCTAACTCTAACCCTACTTAAAACCTAACTGAAATACTTTTACCCTTGAAAATTACACAAATAATTAATATCATTATTGTTTGATTTGAGTTTAACAAATCACTCTTGTTTTGTTTTGATCTCTTAGCCTTGTTTTAGGATCTTACTTTTTTAACCGCAAGATTACACTCTTTTGGTTCTAACTTTGCTTATTTCAAAGCCAAATATTTCATATATTGAAATTTTTAGTAACTATTCTAATAAGCTAGTAGTCCAAATATTTCCATAATTTGAGTGCATTTCTTTCTAATTAGTAATCTATTTTATATTATGTTGTGTGAATTTTTCACAATACAATTGAATTGCATGCCAAAACCCATTTTGTTAAGACTTATTTTTTATAATGCAACCATGGAAATGTTAGTTTTTGTTGAAACAATTTTGTATGTAGCTTGTGAAACACTTTTTAATGGTGTTTATTCTTCATATTAATTCACTTTGATAATCTTTCATGCAACCATGGGAGATAGAATGCCAACAATTGACATAATTATAATAATGGAGAATTCTATGATTCTAAGCTCTTTTTATCTAGTATGATGTTTGATAAAATAATCAATTGAATTTTTTAGATGCAAGTGCTAGTAATAAATACAATTAATTGTAAAAAAATATTTTTAAAAACATAAATACACAACCTTTTCAAATTCCATTTCTATTTGCTTTGTTCTCACATTTTACATTTTTTATTTATGGTGACATAACTTTCAAAACAGATACATCACATAATAAAGTTTCTTCAATGTGAAATGTTATTAGTCCGATAAAAACAACAAACTATCTTTAAAGTTTAAAAAGGGCGCAATAGTGAGATACAGAGATGATGGAATTGATCAAAGGGTTATTGTAATCACTGTTCTCTTTATTCTTTACTCGCTTTCTGAAAGTAGAACCTGTGATTTAGAATTTTGAGCCACGAAACATTTAACTTAATTTAATCAAGAAAAGTAGAGAATATTACAGAATATCAATGGGACATAAAGTAATTATCTTTATTTATTTAAAGAATTAGAGAAATTCTCATAAATTTAATGACATTAATTCTTGGTGGAATTTTAAGCGTTTCTCTCCTAGACAACATGTTTGTTTCCCGATGGTGCGAGTTGGAAATATTTTGATGGGTAGAAATTTCCACATCATATCTGGCTCTGATTTTCATGATAACCCTTTGCTCAATGTTAGCCATGTATAGGTCGGACTCCGCAGTTATGATGGTGCAACCACTGTTCGCCTTGATTTTGTTTCTATTTCGTATTTCAACAAGTTTTTTTATGCCCTCCTTCAAATTTGTGTCCTAGAAATCATCATAAGACTGCATGCACACAGTCACCCAACAGAATTATAATCACAATCACAACACAAATCAGTAAACAATATAATGCATGCATTTAAATGATATGAGATATATAAAAAAAATGAATTAAAATTTTTTTACCAGGGGTGCGGCCCTACTGGCTCGCGCCCAACAGGGGTCTGCAATCCCCTCCCCATTTTGGGCGCGGCTCTACTCGCCACGGCCAGCAGAGGGCAAACAGTTTTCCCCATTTCCTATCTTTGTCTTGTCGTACATTGCAAAAGAAAAAAAGGATATGTGAGCTCCCAGCTCGGTGATTCATCCAGCTCCCTTGCTCTGTTTAGCCCTGAGAAACGCCATCAAGAAATTTAGGTGGTGTCAAGAATGGGAGTGTAATCGCAGAAATTCAAAACAAAAAGAATATATATTCATTTATCGGCCTGAAGAAATAATGCAACCTGTGCAAATTGGTCGAAAATCCTGAGTTAGGGAGGGGGGCGACCAACAGTCTACAAATAGTCTTAACTCTCCTCTGCAGGGATCAATAGTAGGTTAGACAGAATAGACACACAAAAAATTTTGGTGATGGCGGTGCCTAGATAAGTAAAATGAAATTTAGGTTGCTTTTAATCCCGTCTCATGCCTTTTACTTTTCATTCCACCATTCTGATGTCGTTACATTTGTGCCTCCTCATCTTCCATTACTGCCAGTTGCCTCCTCCTCTTGTTAACAGCTAGAGGAATTCGAAGCATTTCTTTTTTCTTAGATTTCTGCTGGCCTCCTATAGAGGTTGTTGCCACTGTAGGGTTATGCCTCTCGGCATAAAAATATTATCCATAAAATAATTAAAATATTTGTACTATATGTATTAATTTTTTTAATTTTTTATATACAAAATAAAATTTAAACAACATTATTAAAAAAATAATTATTAAAAAAAAACAATTATTATCACAAAAATTTAAAATTGACTAAATCTTCAAATTATTAATTAATCAAATTAAATATAAAAACATTACATGTTAATAGTGAAATTTTAAAAAGAGGAAAAAGAAAAATCAAGAAAGTATGTAGCCTTTTAAATTAATGCATTAACATAATTATTGAATTTGAAACTTGGTTGCATTTAGATTGTGTTGCATACTTTTAAATTAATGCAACATTTAGATTGCCATAAATAGGGCATATTTTAAATTAATGTAGCCAGAGGGTACACTACAATGACTATTAACAGATTTGGTCGATGGATGATGCATGATGAGGTAGGCATCCATGCGGGGAGAAGTTAAAGTGTAGAAAAAATGCATCTATGTATGTAACATTATAACATAACATCCCATCCCCATCCCACGTGCTAGACAAAACACACTGATGAAAAGACTTAATGAACCAAGACGAACAAACGATAGTTAAATGCCAAAGTTGGCGGATGACTATGGAAGAATTTTAAAAATGAGCGGGAATTTGAATTTTAAAAATAGAGTGGGAGGTTTAAGCGAGTCAAAGCTTTAAAAACAATCCACCACTCATTTTTGCAAGTTCAATGGCAGGGAGATTGCAGAGGCTTCTGGTAGCGAGAATTTCTAGGGACACATTTTTCATGCAAGTGAATGTAAAAGTGGGGACACATTGTTTATACTGGCAGTCATACCCTGGCTGAACTCTTCATAGCCTCAGCTCGAACCTCCAACCGGTCATTGTGCCTGTCATTCAAATTAGAAAGGTTTTGGGGTTTATTTTGTTTAATTTAGATTCAAAATATGTTTATGGAATTTTTCATTAAATTTGGGAGGTGAGGAATTATTATCTATAAATACAAATCCATCTCTACCGGTACGCTTCACTGCACGCCTTTGCTTTCTAATACAATTTGCTTTTATAAGATATTTTGCTATCCTCATTGCCTTTGCATAGAGCATGAATAACAATTGGAAGCTTACCAAGAATGGCTAAAGGGGAATTTAAATCACCCAACTCGAATAATGGGATAGTTGTGAATGGGAAAAATAATCTGAGCAAAATGTTGCACATGAGCTCGGGTGGTGGAGAGAGTAGCTACGCTCAAAAATCAAGTAGGCAAAGCTTGGTCTTCAAATCCATGTAACTTGCCTTCCATAGCCTAACTCAATCTCTCCCCATTCAAAATCCCAGCGGTTTACTATGAATTATAGACTTGGGCTGTGCAACCAAAATGAACACTGTTTTAGAGGTTGATTTTGTGGTCACCACCATAAAATAAATGTGCTCTAAACGGGGTCTGTTGATTCATGAGTTATATCATGCAATGAACATTGCAGACCTGGAATCCTAGTTAGCAGCCATGCAAGCTTGTATCCCCTCACACAATTGGATCTCACGATGTTAGACATGTTTTGTATTGTACGTCACAACAAAGTGAATATAGCATGTGTGAGGAGGTGGATCCAATGTTGTTATGGGAACCACTATGGCAACTATAATTTTAAGAGATTTAAATGGAGAATGGCTTGATACCTTAAAGGCTAAATATTTTAATAATTATGAGTCTTTAAATGAAATTATAAACTCTTCTTGTTTACCTTGTGGGTCAGTCTGTTGGAATGATATGGGTAAAGGAAGAAAGCTTTTGGAAATGGGAATTGGATGGGTGATTGGAAATGAAAATTTAGTCAGGTTTTGGGAAGACAGGTGGCTTTTTAAAGATCCTTTAATCCGAATAGAGAAATTTAGTAAATGAATGAATGATTGTAAAAAGGAATTTGGAGTCTTAGTTAAAGATTATTGGAGGAACGGAGATTGGGTTGATTTGAAGACCATTAGTCCGGATCTTGGCCCTGTTCAATCGGCTTTCAGAGCCCTTAGACTAGCTCAACACCAGATGGAGGACACTGTTGTCTGGTTAGACAATCCGTCTGGTATTTTTTCAGTTGCCTCTGCCACTTCTATGTTGGTTTGTATGAAGGAGCCTCCTCCCTTCTGGGCTAAGGCTTGGATTAATCACTTGACTCCGAAAATCAATATTTTCTACTGGATTATGCTACAGAATAAGATTCTCACCTTGGACAATCTTGGAAAAAGAGGAATTCAATTACCAAACAGGTGTTATATGTGCAGGAATGAAGCCGAGACTGTTAATCACCTTTTCCTTCATTGTCCTTTTGTGTCGAATATTTGGGATAAATTACTGGGGCTTCTTGATCTGGTATGGGTTTTTCCTGCTTCTGTCGAAGATTTTTTCATTCAATGGAAAGTTCCTTCTAAAAATCCTTCTGTGAGAAAGCTATGGTCTTTTATTCTTCCTTTTATGTCTTGGAATATTTGGAAGGAAAGGAACAATAGAGTGTTTAGGGATAAAGAAATGTCGGAAGGGGACTTGTTTGCTAAAATTGTTAGGGCTATAAAGGAAATTTTATCATTAATTCCTAGAAAAATGTTCGAGAAAGCTTTCTAGTCTCCTTTTGATATTGCTATGGCCGAAAAATAAAATTCTAAATTAGTTGGATCAAATATAATCAAACCTGGAGTGAGTGGGAGAGATAATGCTATTTGGTCTATGCTGCCTTTGGGCTGGGTGAAAGCTAATTTTGATGGTGCGGCTAAAGGTAACCCTGGGAAAGCTGGTAGTGGGTGTGTGTTAAGGGACAACACAGGGGCTTTTATTGCAGCTTTTGCTGTGGACATTGGAATTCAAACTAATCATGTCACGGAAGCAATTGGGGCTTTTCATGCAGTCAGCCTAGCCCTCAAGATCAACATGAAACATCTTTGGCTAGAGGGCGATTCTTTGAATATAATAAATTGTATTCTTGGGCTTACCCCCTCTCGTGGACCATCAAAAAATGGGTCGAAGACACGAGAACTTTATTAAGCAAATTTGTTAAAGTGAAAGTTTCCCACGCCTATAGAGGAGCCAATAGGGTGGCTGATTTCTTCGCTAATGAAGGGGTAAGGAAGGGTGGGGAAAACACGTGGAGGAAGAATGACTACATTCATCCTGAAGTGAAAGTGCTAATTTATTATGATTTAGTGCATGGAAGATAAGGCAATCTTAGTCATAATGAAACGGATAAAGATTAGGTACATCAATTTCATTAGATTTGATGGGACCGACGTCATTTTCTTTTTTTAAGAAGGGTCTGTGGCACGATTTCTGGGTGTTCGAAACAAAAAAATACCTAAAAGGGACCCAGAGCAACTATTATGTGTTTATTGACAGTGAGCTGATTATGGGTGGAGAAAGAAAACGGGCAGAGCCGAGCAATTTCCAGGAGCACAAAAAGAATGCTAAAGCATGGGAAAGAATTGAAAAGAGGGGTTTAGTCCCATATATGGAAAAGCTTCATGATATGGATGAGGGGATTCTGAACTATTTTTTTTAAAACTAGAAAAATGGAGAGATCGTGTTGTTTGGCAGGAATGTTAAGCTTAGTGAGGATTTAATAGGGGAGATAACTGGTCTTTCAACTGAGGGTGTCAAATTCTACCGGGACCGATGATTCTCTGATGAAGCGGTCATTAAATTTCCCAAAAAAGATAAGGAGAAAGCAAAGATGGTGAAGGTTGCTAATAGCTACTTTGATGTGGAGTCCATCAAATCTATTTGCAAGAAAGTTTTAAGAGCTGTTATGGAATATATCACGGTTGACGGGCACTTTACCAGAGTCTATGGTTACCACTTTGCCATTCTGAACCATTTCTGGCATAAGGTTCGTATATCTCTGCCTTTTTACTTATTTTCTTTTCTGAAGAATTGCCTCAATGATGTGGAAAGAAACCCTATGAGGAATGCTATTATTCACCCTGGTCTTGTTAGGCTCATTTTTGAGCATTTTCAAAATTTACCTGCTTTGCCTAAAACTATTGATATTGAAGAGATGGATGATGAGGAGACAGAAAGTAGTAGGGAGATCGAACCTCGGGCCCCCCCAACTTGTGTTCTTGTTGGCCCTGATACCATTGCTCCCCAGTCCTTGTCTTGTCAGAAAACCCTTAAAGGCTCTACCCCGCTGTCTTGTCCTAAATGACAACCTCAACTTGAGTGCCCTAGTCCGGGTTTTATCACCCCGCCTTGTCTTAATCCCCAGCCGTCTCCTGGTTGCCCTACTCCTGGTTTGTCCCCAGGTGTGAAAAGTAACCCTTTTATGAAACTCATTTCGTATTCAGGGAATTCTATGGAAATCCTCTCTGACAAGCCAATGGTCAGTAAGGAGTCGGCCCCTAGTGCTCCTACTTCTGGTAATTTTGGGAATGATCATTTTGAGTCCCCTATTCAGGAGGAAATTAATTCTGCCTTGAATAAGCTTAAGCATGAGGATTTGGTTATTATTGCAAAAAAAAGTACGGATGGCCTTTTTACCATTCTCAAATGGACCCAGAAAGAAGTCTGTAAATTGAAAGGCCATGTTACTGATCTCAGCAATAAGGTCATGGATTTGGAGCAAAAAATTAGTTGGAACAGTGGAGACAATGATGAACAAGAAACTCCTTTACCGAGGAAAAGACAGCAGTTACAGGAGGATAGATTGGCTAGCATCGAGTGCAACATGTCCAAGATTGAACAAAACATTAGAGCTACTATTGCTAACAATCATAAAATTGCAAGGCATAACACCATCATCATTAATGCGATGGTGGAAAATCTTGAAAAAAACTAAAAGGGTTCGCTGGTTGTGGATTTGGATGCGGACAGGGGAGGCAGCAGATCGGCTGGTGAAGGGATTTTGACTCGTACCAGGGCTAACATCAAGAGGAAGACCCCGACTTCATCTCATACGGTCCAAATTCTCAAACAGGGGTTACAGGACATGCAGAATGTTGAAAATGAAGCCGAGGATTTACTTAACACTTTGGAGTAATGTAATGTTTTGTTTGTTGGTTTTTTGGGTGGTCCTTTTTTAGGGCTCTTTTGTCTTTTGTTGCTGTCTTTTCCTTCTTTGGGACAATTTTCTGGTTGTTTAAACTTTCTCTGTCTATCTCTTGTTGTTTAAACTCTGTGGTTTCAAGTCCCTATAAAACCTATTTTTTCCTTTTCAAAAACTATAATGTTAAGAGAAGATTATATTTGAATTCTTATATTGAAGAGGAAGTGAAATAAGTTTTTATTTGGTTTGGTAGTTATCGGAATTAGTGTTGGTTTGTAATATTTTATGTTGTGGTGTTTTGGTATGCTATAGAAAATTGATTCCCACTTTGATTTAGGGATGATTTATTATTTGTACATTTTGTTCTCTATTTGAACAATGGAGTTCAATGAGAGATGCGTGACAGAGAATAGGTCTCATTATAAATGCCTTCTTTCAATGGGCATATATAAAATCCAATCTATGTTTTGGAAATTTAATACCCACTTAAATTTTGTCTCTTGTTTGCCCATTTTCTTTTTCAAGCTAATGTATGATTTGATTGGTTTTTGTTTCAGATCTTGATGACATATTGTACCCCTTAAGTTCAGCACTTGCAGTAACATGTGCCAAGAATATTCGAGGTACTTTTATGGCTAAAAAATTTAGTGGTAACTACTTGTATGAGATTTGTGCAATGATTTTTATGTTCAAATTTTATGATGGTTCTCTTATTTATGTTTTGTGTTATTTCTATTTTCAGTGATGTTTTAAGGCCTAAATTATGGGTATGACAAATTATGCGGTTCAAAGACTTGGAGTGGATGTGAAGAAAGCCATAGATTTTTGTGGAGGACTGTATAAAAATTATGAGACAACCATGGCTGGACTCAAGGTTAGTATTCATCTTCCCTCTTTTTTATGGAATTTTTCTATGCATTTGAGTTCCTTTTGAATGTAAGAATAAGGGGATTTTAGGATTGGGGTCATAGATGAATAAGAGAATTTGCAATTTAAATTAATTTCTCAATGCTTAAATTGATAGTTGGCTTGAGGGGAAATTGTGATGAATTTTTGTTGTAGATTTAGGAAATAGCTCAGATGACCCATTTAATTGGGTGTAATTGGATCATAGTATGTTATAATTTTGTTATGATCTGGGAAACATGATTCTTCTCATTTCTAAGATTAGAAGTGAACATTAATATATGACTTGAATTTTGTGGGGATTTCCTATTCACTTATTTTGTTTATGGGTCTATACAAGCAATGGGATATGACTTTGATTATGATAATTATCACAAGTATATAAATGTTGTATTTGCTTGTTTGTGATGATGCATTTTAAAATTTATTTGGTATAATTTTAGCTCAAATTATTTATTGTTGTTTTTCTTTAAACTACTACTTTTAATTAATTATTTTTGTATTTTTGTCCATGGAAGATTGTCATATGAGAACCTTATACGGGATCCAATTTTATTAAGTTTGTTTTACCCTACAAATTTTATTTGATGACAGTCCTAGAAATATAGCAACAAGAAAACATGTGGGCTTGTATATTGTTTTGGCAGGATTCTTTGACATGAACTTGATGAATTATAAAAAAATAATTATTATTTTTCTTTTATTTAGCTATATAAATTTGATGTGGATTTTGTATGTCTTAACAGGTTGGCACTCCATTTTGGACAGAGGTCTAGTAGAATTCACACTCGAAAAAATTCACAATATAAAGAAATCCTTGCCTGAGATTTGAGAGGAAAATGAGAACTCTGGAAAATGTTGAGCACTCAAGAAGAGTAGTTGCTATTGAAATTGTTGTAAATGTATACAATATCTCATTGTAGAGAATGGATCATTGTCATTTGGGGTTTTCTTCTTCCTATTAGAGGGCCATCTTCCTCTTTTCTATGATCTTGAATTGTATAAAATATTTCGGGATGACAACCCTTCCATGTAGCATAGATTTTTACATCTAATCTATGTAAAGTTGATGCTATCAATAGATAAACTTTTCATGTACAAAATTTTATCCTCGTAAAGAATAGATCAAATGTGTTTTTCCATCTATACTTTATGTTCTCCCCAAAGAATCTTACTACATGGTGGCCAAACATTTTGTTCTTTAACAAAATAGAATTTCTTAAGAGTTTTGATATGGTTGGTTGTGCTCTTGCTAACATAAGATAATTCATAGTGTTATTACTAAAAATAAAGCATGCACTTGATATTATAAGATAGTTTGTAGTGCTATTACTATAAAAAAGTATGCACTTGAAATTGTGCAACTACTAAATGACAACAAGTAAAAAAGAAAATAAGTGCCACATCAAGTAAACAAAGATATATCAATAAAATTCCATAGCATAAAGAAGAAATCATATGGGTAATAATAAACAAATAGAAGACTTATAGCATAGAAACATTATGGTGTGGGAAATCTTATTGTCCTATATCAACATCTAAAACAACATGAAACCATGGGTGAAAAAATAGAGATAGTCTCAATGTCATGCACTAATATCCAAAGTATTAGAAAGAAGAGATTTAATTTCTAAAATGTTGGATTCACAAGGTAGTGGTAATTTTTAATTTTATGCATCATCCCCAAAATATACAAATATACACTCAAAACATACCTAGATGGTTATAAGTCACGTAAAGTATTAATAAGATGTGTGTACTAACACAAAATCTATGTAATAGGTAGGCAATAACATTTATATTATTGACAAAAGATGTGCCACAATTGTTTTGGGTTTATCTACCAAATTAATGTCATCATCGTATGAACAAGGAAGGGGTACATTATTAGAAGATAGTGATGGCCCCTGTATCAATTAGGTGTTGGATTCATGTTTTGATTTTTTGCATTGATAAGCAAAATGAACTAGCACTTAATGATATACACAAGAGAGAGGTGTTGAATGACAATGCTTAGGACCTTTCTTATTCACATGAGGAAGTAGGATGATCAATTAAGATTCTAAAAGAATGGATAGGACATGTTTAGGGAGGTTACCGTGATGTGTATAGGATCATTGGTTATGTTTGGATGAAATGAAAGAAGTTTGGTTACTTGATAGGGGCTTGCAAGAAATATAAGTTATTATTTTCAAAAAAGAAATGGTACCAAATGGGTATTGAGTAAAGAAGGAGGATTTGCAGGTGGGGGATACATAAAACTAATCAAATGGACCTAATGGGTGACTAACCAATTGGGTTGTTATGTGTAGAGGGTTTTACAACAGTGTGTGGATTGCGAGTTTCATAACACCCAATGTTTTCCACCTTGCAATTATTGTAATGAAAATATTTTTCTATTTAGAGAGTGTAAATGTAATGAAAGATACCTTCCAAATTTACTACAACTTTTACTTAGGTAAAAAAAAAACTAATTTCCTCATATGATGAAAAAGTAAATGCACAAAATAATTATAGGTTGGAAAAACACAATGGGTTGTGAGTGATATGATTGTGCTTATTCTAAGCTTAAGGGTGGATAGCTTAGGGAGGAGTTGTATGTGAGGGATGCATAAAGCTAATAAAATTGACTTGAAGAGTGACTAACCAATCGGGTTGTTACTTGTAGAGGGTCTTACAATTGTATGTGGGTTGAAAGTTTCATAACATAGTGTTTTCCAACCTATAATTTTACAAAAAAATAAGAACGTAATGAAAAAACTTTTGTTATTTACATAGTAGGAATGCAATGAAATTCACCTCCAAAATTTATAAAAAGTCTTAGAATAAAAATTGTGTTTCAATTTCTTCATATCATGTTTAAAAAATAAAAAATCTTTTCATAAGGAAATAACTAGTAGAGACAGTGTGTTTTCCAACAATGCAAATAGTGTGAGAATTTTATGTTCCAATCAGATGAAGAAAGTGAAATGCCATTTTTATTGTACCAAATAGTTGTTCTAAAATTTGAAAGTGGACTTCATTACATTCTTGGTGCGTATGAAACAAAAACTATTCATAAGAAAATAACTGACAGGGGACAATGTGTTTTTCAACATTGCAAATAATGTGAGCATTCATGACATTCTTGGTGCGTACGAAACAAAAACTTTTCATAAAAAAATAGCTGATAGGGGACAATGTGTTTTTCAACACTACAAATAATGTGAGCATTTTTTTGTTACATCATTTGTAGTGTTGGAAAACACACTATCTCCTATCAATTATTTCTTTATGATTTTTTTTTGTTTCCTACACACCAAGAATGTAATGAAGTCCATCTTCAAATTTTAGAACAACTCTTTAGTATAGTAAAAGCGCATTTCACTTTCTTCATCTGATTGGAACAAAAAAATATCACATCATTTGTAGTGTTGGAAATCACATCGTCCCTTGTTAGTTATTTCCTTATGAAATTTTTTTGCTTTATATGCACCAACAATGTAATGAAGCCCACCTTCAAATTTTAGATCAACTTTTTGGTAAAGTAAAAAATGAAATTTCTCATTCTTCATCTAATTGGAATAAAAAATGCTCATATTATTTGTAGTATTAGAAAACACATTGTCCCTTGTCATTTATTTTGTTATGAAAAGTTTTTGTTTCGTATGCACCAACAATGTAATCAATTCCACCATCAAATTTTAGAACAACTCTTTGGTATAGGAAAAATGGCATTTCACTTTCTTCATCTGATTGGAACAAAAAAATCTCACATCATTTACAATGTTGGAAAACACACTATCCCTTTTCAATTATTTCCTTATGAAAATATTTTGTTTCGTTATATGCACCAACTTGTCCACCTTCAAATTTTAGAACAACTCATTGGTACAGTAAAAAAAAAGTCACTTTTTTCATCTGATTGGAACAAAAAATTGTTCGCATTATTTACAATGCTAGAAAACACACTATCCCCTATCTATTTCCTTATGAAAAGTTTTTGTTTCATACACACCAACAATGTAATGAATTCCACCTTCAAATTTTAGAACAACCTTTGGTATAGTAAAAATTTCATTTCACTTTCTTCATCTAAATGGAACAAAAATAATGCTCACGTTATTGGAAAACGCACTATCCCTTGTCAGTTATTTCCTTATGATTTTTTTTTTTTCTATGCACCAACAATGTAATGAAGTTCACCTTCAAATTTTAGATCAACTCTTTGGTACAATAAAAATGACTTTTCACTTTCTTCATCTAATTGGAACAAAAAAATGCTCACACTATTTGCAGTGCTAGAAAACACACTGTCACCCATTAGTTTTGTTATGATTTTTTTTTGTTTCATAGGTACCAACAATGTAATGAAGTCCACCCTCAAATTCTAGAACAAATCTTTGGTACAGTAAAAATGGAATTTCACTTTCTTCATCTAATTGGAACAAAAAAATGTTCACATTATTACTAGTGTTGGAAAACACATTGTCCCATGTTAGTTATTTCTTTCCGCAACTTGAAAGCTATAGGGTGGGGAAGACAGGGAGGATTTGTAGGTGGGGGATGCATAAAGCTATCCAAATTCACCTGAAGGTTGAGCAACCAATGGGGTTGTTTTGTGTATAGGGTTTATAGGGTTTCACAAGAGTATGTGGGTGGTAGGCTTCTTAACACTTAGTGTTTTCCAACATGTGAATTCTGAAAATACTATGAATGTAATGGAAACCTTACAAATCAAACCTTAAAAAAAACTATTTTTGGTTGATTCAATATTTATCTTATGTGTAGAGGGCTTTACAATAGTATGTGTGTTGCAGGTTTCATAGCATCCAATGTTTTCCAACATGAAATTATAGTAATGAAAAACTTTTCTTAATTAGAGAGTATGAATGTAATGAAAGGAACCTTAAAAAATAGCCTCCTTTAATTTTATTGATAAAATCTTCTTCTTATCTTTTACTTCCTTTTGTAAGTGGTTAATTTTAGTCTTCCATTTTTTTGGTACAATTTCAACACTTCCAACTATTACAAATATAATCACATGTTGGAAAACATAATGGGTTGTGAGTGATATGATTGTACTTGTTCTAAGCTCAAGGGTGGAGAGCTTGGGGAGGAGTTGCAGCTGGGGGATACATAAAACTAATCAAATTAACCTTAGGGGTGAGTAACCAATTGGGTTGTTACATGTAAAGGGTTTTAAAATAGTATGTGGGTTGCAGGTTCCATAACACCTAGTATTTTCCAACCTACAATTGTTGTAATGAAAACCTTTTTCTTATTTAGAGAGTATGAAAGTGATGAAAGGAACTTTAAAAATTTACCACAATTGTTACTTAGAGTAAAAATCGAGTTTCAATTTCCTCATATAATAGATAAAGAAATGCACAAAATAATTGTAGGTTGGAAAACACAGTGGGTTGTGAGTGATTGCATTCTTCTTGTTCTAAGCTAAAGGGTGGAGAGCTTGGGGAGGATTTATAGGTGGGGGATACATAAAACTAATAAAATTAACTTGAGGGGTGGCTAACCAATTGATATGTTATGTGTAGAATCAGATCTAAGTATAGAAAAGGAGAATCAGTTGGGTGAGACATGAAAGTCTTATCTAAAAAGGTAGAAACGTCTTGTAAAGATCTTGTTAAAAGAAACATTTGCATTCTATAATCATAAAGACACTCTCAAAGTTGAGAAAAAAGAGGCTTAAAGATAAATAAATTGGAAATATAATGTTATGACATGGTGCAATCAGTTAAGTAATTAAATTAATTAGTCAACATAGTGATGTTAGAGGGAATTGGCTAGGATGAATTAATATGTAGGATTAAGATCAAATATGGTAGAATTACTCTATCTACAACATGGTACAAAGTGTTTCTAGACATCTTACATTTCCTACCATTGAATAATTTCTAGTTTATAATTTCTAGCACACATTCCAATCCTAATAGGTCTACACATGTGGTATACCTCTAGAAGCCTCTAAGCAGTCATTGCATGGTATGCATTTTTTAGTTCATAAGATTGGAATTGAGATGAATAAAATTTATCTTTTATGTCTTTCTAAATAAATATGGAGAGAGGGGTAGGTGGAGAGAGGTTGTGTGGGAAGGAGGGAGAGAGAGAGAGAGGGAAGGAAGGAGATAGGGAGAGGTACATAGAGAGAGGTCAGGTGAACATAATAGAGAGAGGTAGGTAGAGATAGAGATCAATGTAGGGTGGGAGAGGTAGAGAGGTGGTGTGTGTGTCATTGATCATGAAAAGAGTTTTGTTAAACAGTGATGGTATCGATAAAGAACTAGTACAAAGGAGAAGTATCTATAGAAATATATACAAGACTAAATATAATTATGTTTAGAATATCCAAATCAATACATTCATACATTTTTACATAAACAAAATACTTAAACTATGATGAAGGATAGAAAGAAACATACTCTAGGGTTTTACAACAATATGTGGGTTGTGGGTTTTATAACACCTAGTGTTTTCCAACCTCCAATTTTAGAAAGTAGTATTAATGTAATTAAACTATTTTTTATTTACACAACATGAGTGTAATGAAAGCCATCTTCAAAATTTACATTCAATACAATTTAAAGTTTTATTTGTTGTACAACACCTTTGAATTTTGACTTATCAAAATGCTTTCCAGGATCATTATAGGTAAATTGAACATTTCCTAATTGAGCCTCGAGGTGCCTAATATCAGTCTTCAACTTTTGAACTACCTCAAATTCTTGCAAATGCTCTTTTTCTAATGTCTACATGCACCCTTCTTCATAAGTAACACCTTGGATATTTTTATCTTTATTTTCTCAACTTCATGTCTTTTAGATTGCAACTCTCTCTCAACATCATGGACCTCCTTTTCTTTTGATGATAAAATATTCTTATCTTTTACTTCCTTTTCTGAGTGGTTATTTTAGTCTTCTATTATTTTGCTATAGTTTCCATACTTCCAACTATTTCTTTTTCTCTTTTTAGATCTATTTTTTCATTTTCCTTATCATTTATTTCCAAATATATTTGTTCCATGGAATTCTTATGTTCAACAATATTTCACTTCATTTGTTCAACTCCACTCATATAATCATCTCTCAATTTCTTTGCTTTCATAAATTCATACGCAATACAAAACCTCTCGCTCTATTCCTCCAACCTTACCTCTCTCTACCTACCTCTCCATGTCTCCCTCATTTCCTCTCTCTCCCTTTATCCCTCCCATGCTACCTTGCTAGACCTCTCCCTCCCCCCATTCCTCCATACCTCTCTCTATTGTTCCTCTCTCACCATCCCTCCAAGCATTCCTCTCCTAGCCTTCCTCTCCCTCCCTTTTTCCATCTTTCCCCCTCTCTCTCTTTCCATCTACCCCTCCCTTTATCACCCACTCCCTCCTTCCCCCTCTCTCCCTCCCTCCATCCCTCCCACCCCACATCTCCCTCACTCTATCTACCCCTCTCTGCCTCTCCCTCCCCTCCTCTCTTTCTCACACACACCACCTCCAATGGAATATAGAAGGAGAAATAGGGATGAGGGGAAGCAAGTGCACATGGAATCAATGATTAGGTGAGGATCATAGAATAGATTGGAAATGTGGATGGGGGATGGTAAAAAATAAAAATGTAGGAATGAAGGGATGGGGGATTATCAATGCAAAAATTAAATTGATGACAATTGTGAGGTCTATAAGACGATAAGATTTAGGAAAAAGGTATACTCCTTTAGAATTATTATTTAATTTTCCCCTACCTTGTAGTAATGATTAATCAGATTCTATAGGAGAAGAGTTCTCTCAAAAGCAGAATGAATCTATATTTTTCAATCTAAATAATTTCAACACTTTAGTCTTTTGTTGTGTTGCTATAGTTTCAACACTTTTAACTATTTCTTTTACATCTACAAGTTGATCATCAACACAATTTTCCTCATCCACACTACTCTTACCTATTAACACCCCCTATTATTCCTTTACATGATCTTCTAAGTTCTTTTTCATATCTTTTACTTGAAGCTTTAGATCAGTTTCTCCATCATTAGCCCTTAGGACAACAACATCCCTCTCTTGGATAGAGTTTTTAATATCTTGAATACTCTTATGTAGCTTTGTAGCCTCTTTTTTCTCAACATTGAGAGTGTCTTTATGATTAGATAATTTAAACTTTTCAGACAGACAATTATTTACAAGACTTGTCTACCTTTTCAAATAAGAATTTCATGTCTCCCCCCATTTGATTCTCTTTTTCTGCACTTAGAACTAATTTTTCCTTTTCCTTATCATCTATTTCCAATTGTATTTGTTCCATAAAAATCTTAAGTTCAATAATCTTATCATTTAGGGAAAGTGATACTACATATAATTTTTACTCCATAGAGGGATATAGGGAGTGGCAGGGTGGGAGGGAGGGAGAGAAAGAGGGAAGGATGGAGATAGAGAGTCGTAGGGTGGGAGGGATAGGTATAGAGAGAGTTAGGGAGGAGGAGGGAAGGAGGGGTAGGTGGAGAGAGGTTGTGTGTGTGTGTGAGGGAGAGAGAGAGAGGGGGAAGAAGGGATATAGGAAGTGGTAGGGTGGGAGGGATAGAGGGAGGGAGAGAAAATAGGGAAGGAGGGAGATGGGAAGTGGTAGGGTAGGAGAGGTAGGTATAGAGAGAGTTAGGGAGGGAGGGAAGGGTAGGTGGAGAGAGGTTGTGTGTATGTGTGAGGGAGATAGGGAGGGAGGTTGTCTCCACCTGGTTGATTCTCTCATTGGTCATCATATCTTACCTATCTACATGTACTCCCTACGTTACTCACGCCTCACTAGTTCTTTATCAATACCATCACTATTTAAAAAAACTCTAGTTGCTCAATCACTTTCTTCTTTAATAATTTGTAGCTTCTATGTGAGGGGGAAAATCATAGATGCTAAATGAGATAAATGTAATTGAAATTAGAATATAATTTAAATAAAAAACAACAAATTTAGATCTAATCCTACACTCATGAAATGACTTTCTAAGCTATTGAAAACACAATTGAAATCATACGATTATCACAATGAAATTCAAAGAAAAAGGAGAACTTACTATCCCATTTCAGAGTGTGTTCGCATGATGTCGGGTTGTTCATATCACTGTGAAGCCTCCATTGTTGCAGTCAACAAAGCTTGGATGCAATGCATGTGTTGGTTGATCAAAGATGTGTTGAAGCTCTATCAATGGTGATTTTGAATATTGACAGTAATTTGTTGTGCAAATGATGTTGATGCTTCAATCCTTTTTTGTGAGGAAAGAGGTTTGTTATATAGAAAATGTGATTTCGAATTGACGATCAGGATCACGTAGTAGAATATCTTCATCAACGGTCAAAAGGTGTTGAGAGGAAATAGACATGAATGATTTTTGCAAAATAGATTACACAATTTGTGTGTTTGAAGAAACAGATTGAGAAATCTATGGGATTTAGGAAATAGATTGAGAAAATAGTGTGATTGAGAAATAGATTGAAAAATTAGGAATTGGGTTGATTAGTCAGGAATAGATTGAGAAATTAGGGGATGCTAATTTTCTCAATAAAAAAAGATGGTTGAGAATTGATTAATTAATTAATTTAATTCATTAATTCATTTTGGAGTTGAATGTAAAAATTAGTTTTGACTTTTGCAAATAAAGTTACATTAGTTTGATTTGATTTTTGATGATGTTTTTGAATAGTTTATTCAAATATTTCAAATTTGGAGGGAAACTAAGATAATTAAATTCTTATGATTTAATAATTTAATCGATTTAAGGGAATAGGGTGATTTAGTGGTGTTATTTAATTAATCAAGACAAAATAATAGAGATTAGGACTTTATTAAATAAATGTAATTTATTTAATTGGTCAAAAAAAGTGAATTAATTAAATAAAGTCGTATTATTCAATTAATAGTAGAAATAGGGTTTTAGGACATGATAAAATAAATTGAATTTATTTAATTAGACAAAAATGATGAAAAGGTGAATTAATTAAATAATGTTGTATTATTCAATTAATAGATGAAATTAGGGTTTTTGATGTTTTTAATGTGAAATACAGTGATGTTTGATGATAATGATGTCGATGATGTGAAAATGTCATTTAAAGTGTGTGATAGGTGTTATGTCAATTTAACATGTCTACAACTTCTATAAGGCATTTGAATATTTCAAACTGTCATCCACGTGCCTTATAAACACATTTGAGGAAAATTATGAATGATTAATTATAATGATTACATCAATTACATGGTAAAATTGAGCCTTCTTTAATTGTTTAATTAATCAATTATAGTGGAAATATGGATAAACTTAATCATTTATAGACTTTTCACCAATTCATTATTCAATTAATCATTTATAATGCAAATATGGAACACATTGGTAAAAAAAAATGTATTAACTAGAAATCCATATAAATATACATCATTATATGACGTTAAAAGTATAACATATATACAATAAAGTCATATAAGTTTAGGATTGTAGATAAAAATTCACATAGGCATACATCATTATATGTTATTTACAAGACTTGTCTACCTTTCTAGATAAGGGTTGGTTATGCCTTTTCCTTATCATATATTTCCAATTGTATTTGTTCCATGGAATTATTAAGTTCAAGAATCTTTGACTTTATTTGTTCAACTCTGATTATAGCATCACCTCTAACTTTCTTTTCTTGCACAAATTCATATGCAATACAAAACCTCTTGACTTTATCCAATTTTGAATAACCATTTTCCCATTGCATATACTACACACACACCTTCCTCAACTTCTCAAGAGTAGGAAGAATATATTTAGTCAATACATTATCTATCTATTCACTTTGGTCTGCTCCTTTTTAAGTGGTTTTAGAGTAGATTTCTTTTTCATTTCATACATTATGGTACCTTCTACCTCTAGTTCCACGTTTCCATTTTCCCATTGCACATAGTGTACATGCTCATTCATCAAATTCTCAAGAGTAGGAAGAGTAGGTAGGGTGGGAGGGATAGAAGGACCCAAAGTGAACTTAGAAGGAGGGAGAGATGTGATGGTAGATTATGGAAAATAGGCACCCAAAATGGATTTATAGGATGGAGGAGGAATATGGATAATGTTTTTGGGTTGGCATGATGGAGGGGGATGGTGAGAAATGGTTTAGAAGAATGATAATAGATAATTTATTGACTTAAGAGATTATTCTTGCTCTTGAGAAGTTGAGAAAGGAGCATGTACACTAGGTGCAATGGGAAAATGGAAATGCAGAACTAGAGGCAACAGGTACTAGAATATATGAAATGAAAAAGGAATTTGCTTAAAAACACATGAAAAGAAGCAAACCAAAGTGATTTATGTATATTTGGAGAGGATGATTGCATCCACCAAACAAATGCTAGGACAATATTTTTCAAGAGGATTGCATCCACCAAAAAATCCCTATGTAATATTTGATTTTTGTATATTGTTCCTTCTACCCTCCCATCTTACCACTCCCTATATTTTATTATCCATCACTCCAAAACCTCTTGAAGTTATCCACTTATGCATTTTTATTTTTCCATTGCACATAGTTCACATGTTCCTTCATCAAATTCTGAAGAGTAGGAAGAATATATTCAATCAATACATTATCTATCACATTCATGTTGGTTGTGTGGGAAGAAGGGAGAGAGAGAGAGGGAAGGAGGTAGGGAGAGGTAAGTAGAGAGAGGAAAGGTGAACATAATAGAGATAGGTAGGTAAAGAGAGAGATCTATGTAGGGTCAAGGATACATAAAACTAATTATTGTTACATGTAGAGGGTTTTATATTAATATGTGGGTTGCACATTTCATAACATCCAGTGTTTTCCAACCTACAATTGTTGTAATGAAAACCTTTTCTTATTTAGATAGTATGAATGTAATGAAAGGCACTTTCAAAATTTACCACAAATATTACTTAGAGTATTAAACTCATTTTATTTTGATGATAAAATATTTTTCTTATCTTTTACATCCTTTTCTAAGTGGTTTCATAAGAAAATAATTGACATGGTACAGTGTGTTTTCCAACACTGCAAATAATATGAGCAATGTTTTTGTTCCAATCAGATGAAGAACATGAAATGTCATTTTTATTGTACCAAATATTTGTTCTAAAATTTGAAGGTCCAATTCATTACATTCTTGGTGCATATGAAGCAAAAAAAAATCATGAGGAAATAATTGATCTTAGGGATAGTGTATTTTCCAACACTACAAATAATGTGAGCATTTTTTTGTTCCAATCAGATGAAGAAAGTGAAATTCCATTTTTAGTGTACCAAAGAGTAGTTCTAAAATTTGAAAGTGGACTTCATTACATTGTTGGTGTATATGAAACAAAAAAAATTCATAAGGAAATAATTGACAGGGGACAATGTGTTTTCCAACACTACAAATAATGTGAGTATTTTTTTGTTCCAATCATATGAAGAAAGTGAAATGTCATTTTTAGTGTACCAAAGAGTTTTTCTAAAATTTGAAGGTGGACTTTATTACATTTTTGGTGTGTATGAAACATAAAATTTTCATAAGAAAATAGCTGACAAGGGACAATATGTTTTTGAGCACTGCAAATAATGTGAGCATTTTTATGTTCCAATTAGATGAAGAAAGTGAAATTCCATTTTATTATACCAAAGAGTTGTTCTAAAATTTGAAGGTGGACTTTGTTACATTCTTGGTGCATACGAAATAAAAAAAATTCATAAGAAATTAACTGACAAGGAACAATTTGTTTTCCAACACTCCAAATAATGTGAGCTTTTTTTTGTTCCAATTATATGAAGAAAGTGAAATTCAATTTTTACTATACCAAAGAGTTTTTCTAAAGTTTGAAGGTAGAATTCATTACATTCTTGGTGCGTATGAAACAAAAACTTTTCATAAGGAAATAAATGGCAAGGGACAGTGTGTTTTCCAACAATGCAAATAATGTGAGCATTTTTTTGTTCCAATCATATGAAGAAAGTGAAATGCCACTTTTACTATACCAAATATTTGTTCTAAATTTTGAAGGTAGACTTGGAAATGATACCAAATGGGTAGTGAGTAAAGAAGGTGGAACAATGGAATGGTGAGGATTTTTACCAATAAGGGGTGGCTTGTTTATCATCAACAAGTTAATCATAACACATTTCCTCGTCTACACTACTCTTACATGTTAACACCCCCTACTATTCCTTTTTATGATCTTGTAACTTATTTTTAATATCTTTTACTTGAAGCTTTAGATCAGTTGCTCCCTCATCAACCCTTAAGACAAAAAGATCCCTTACTTGAAGCTTTTTTGCACTTAGATATGATTTTTCCTTTTCTTTATCATCATCTATCTCCAATTGTATTTATTCCATTGATTTATTAAGTTCAAGAATCTTTGACTTCATTTGTCCAACTCTAGTTATAGCATCATCTCTCATTTTCTTTTCTTGCACAAATTCATATTCATCAATTGGGTTGTTATGTGTAGAGGGTTTTACAACAGTATATTGGTTGTAGGTTTCATAAAACCTAGTGTTTTCCAACCTACAATTAGTGTAATGAAAACCTTCTATTATTTAGAGAGTATGAATATAATGAAAGACACCTTCAAAATTTAGCACAGTTGTTAGTTAGAGTAAAAATTTCATTTAAATTTCATTATATTATAAAATTAAAAAATGCCCAAATTAATCACAGGTTGGAAAACATAGTGGGTTGTGAGCTATATGGTTGTTCTTGTTCTAAGCTAAAGGGTGAAGAGTTTGTGGAGGAGTTTCAAGTGGGGGATACATAAAACTAATCAAATTAACTCGATGGGTGACTAACCAATTGGTTTGTTACATGTAGAGGATTTTACAATAGTATGTGGGTTGTAGGTTTCATAACACTTAGTGTTTTCCAACCTGCAATTATTGTAATGAAAACCTTTTCTTATTTAGAGAGTATGAATGTAATGGAAGGTACCATCAAAATTTACCACAACTATTACTTAGAGTAAAATTTTCATTTTTAATTTCCTCATATGATAGAAAAATAAATGCAGAAAATAATTGTGGGATGGAAAACATAGTGGGTTGTGAGTGATATGATTATGGTTTTTCTAAGCTCAAGGGTGGAGAGCCTAGGGAGGAGTTGTAGATGGGGGATACATAAAACTAATCAAATTGACCTGAGAGGTGACTAACCAATTGGGTTGTTACATGTAGAGGTTTTTCCAATAATATGTTGATTGCAGGTTTCATAATTATACCCTATGTTTTCCAACCTATAATTATTGTAATGAAAACATTTTATAAGATTGGAGCACTATACCTTATTGTCATTTGAGTTACAAAATTATGATAAATTTGGTAAATTGAGTAACAAAAATGACAATTAGTGCCAATAAAAATTTATTAAAAAAATATTTAGAAAAAAAGTATTCCATGGTCAAAAAATTAAACATCATCTTGAGAGAGGTAGGGTAGGTGAGGTAGGTATAGAGAGAGTTGGGGAGAGAGGGAAGGGTAGGTGGAGAGATATTTTTTTGTGTGTGTGTGTTAGGTTCTCCCCTTCCCTCTATCCATCCCAACCTACCACTCTCTATCTTCCTTCTTCCTTCTTTCTCTCCCTCACTCTATTCCTCCCACCCTACCACTTCCAATCTCCCTCCTTCCCTGCCCCTCTCTCTCTCTCTCTCCCTCCCTCTCTCCCTCCCTCTATTATGATCTAGTATTAACTAATTTTCAAATCTATCTTGGTAAAATAGTTTATTCCACTCAAATAGTTTATCAAATCATCCCCTAGAAATGGTAATATATAATTAATTATGATCTTATTTATTTCTTCTTAGTATATACACATTCTCCATTTGCCTCTTCTCCTTGGTGTTATTACTACATATATTTCATATGGACTTAAATGTTCTCTAATTAATCTCCTCTTCAATAGTTTGTGTTCTTGGTTTTTAATTTTTTGATTCATTATAGATTACTAATAAAAGGATTTACAAAAGAGTTTCATACACTATTGACTTCTCAACTCTTTAATATCCACTAGCCTCATTATATGTACAACTTTATTTGGTAAAATGTCTTATTGGTTCAAATAATATGTTTCCTTATAACTCTTGTGTGACCTTTAGGTCTTCTACCAATACTCCATTTTCTTTGGAAACATTCAAATACTCTTTGCCCTTCTAGTTGCAGATTCTCCAAAACCACTTCATATTTTTCTATTATATGATTTTCAAATTACTTGAATCTTGATGAATGTGAATAAATTAAATATTCAAATGCAATAGAAACTTCATGCACTCCAAAATCAATCAATACATCATGTGTTATTATTTCAACATCTTGCGAGGGCACACCATCATTTGGGGATGATCAATGTAGTCGGATAACATGCATTGAGATCTCATCTCCTCCATCACCTGTTGCTTCTAATGATACTTGTGTTGCTACATCCATGGCTCCTTATGATTCAATAAAATAAGATATGCATTATCTTCAAGATATGGTTACTTGTGATGATTACTTGGTATACATTGCAATCTTTTAGATTTGAGAGACACTGTTGATTATGTTCACCTTCACTTTGAGAGACTTGATTCTTCTTTAGTTGTTATCAAAGAAAATTTAAACCTTCTTATTCTTTCTCCACATGATCATCATTGTTTGACATTGGTTTGGGAACTTTTGAGCAACATTTGGAGGATACATATTTATCTTGAGAGGAGATATCTACATATTTGGATCTTATTCTTCATTCATAATTAACCTCCTTTTATTTTGATGATAAAATCTTCTTCTTATATTTTACTTCTTTTTCTAAGTTTTTAAAATATGTATATTTCCTTATAATTTTTATTCATGACAATCCTTGGCATGTTGTTCCTTGACTTGCTTCTAATAGATTATATAAGTCTTGACTAGGCAATTTATATCTATCATAGATCTCACCACTCAATAGTAGACTTCTATAGCTTGATCTCCTATTCATCTTTGGATCTTATTTATTTAAGGGTTTGTAACAATGAAAATAGGGTGCCCCACCTTTTAGGAGATGGAGCGCAAGGATAGGGTTCCTATTTCACTATTGTTTCTATTTCACTATTGTTTCTTTCAAGGAAACATTAGATATCTCATCCAAAGGTAGAAAGGGGGAAAGAGATATTGCAATAAGGTATCCTAGGGTGTGATTAAGGACTAAAAGGGGGTTTTCCACCAAGCTAGGGCTTGGAAAGACAAGTAGCATGCAAAACCTAATAATCAAACCTAATGATAAGAAAGACTTGAATAAATGACCTAGAAATAAATGTACAACATAACACTAAATTGGAAAAGTACAAAGGTGCACCTGGAAACTTGTAGAGGCTTGAATGAAGATCTAAAATTTGAAAAATAATAAATTTAATGCACACTGGGACTCATACACCAGGTTGGATGATTTAGTCCTAGATTAAGGTTTTTGGGTAGGAACAAAAATTTGGCAATGACAAGTTTGGAACTCCTGAAATCTTGAAATTTGACTATGTTGGGACTCATATGCCAGAACTGGTGTATTAGTACTGCTTGGCTTTTTTGGAGGATCAAGATCTAAATCTTCTCTTCAATCTTTGCTTTGTCTTCTCAACCTAATTTTTAGATTTGAAATGTTGAATTCTACTCAGTAGATTCCTTTTAGTGATCTTGTAAACAAGGTGACAACTTTTCTCCAATATTGCTCTTCAATGTTCCTTCAACCTAGGTATGCAAATCACACAATAAAGAGAGGGAAATTATTTTTTGTTATTAGAAAGGTTTTTTCCTTGGTCAAACCCCATTTAGGTAATCAAACCTTGAAATGAATTGAAATGGAAAGGAGGAATGCAAAATGAACAAAATGATATGTTACAACTCACCAAACCCTAGAAATAAAGTGTTGCAAGCATGTATGAGATGGCTAGCATGAATGTGGACCTTGAATCTTGCTTGAATGATATGGATCTTGACTTGAATTCTTGCTTGAATCATAAAACCCTACATCACAAATTTTAGCTAAAAAAAACATGATGCATGATACTTGAATAATGCTCTAAAATATTAGATAATAAACTCTTGAATTATCTTGAATGATCTTGTAAACTCAAATTTTCTATAAGGATGCTTATTCAACTTGCTAGGTGAAAATGAGTGAAATTACCTTGTATTTATACTTGTTTATGCCAAATTTCCCAAAATTACAACACTACAAGCCAACATCAAATCTAGGAGAATAAAATCCCACCAAGAATTTGAATTTAATTTAGGTTTAAGCCACATGAGACTCATATTCCATAAGTGGCATATGAGTCCCATTAGGCTAATCTTTGGAACACATTTTTCAAGAAATGCTTATATTGATGTGAAATCCATATTGGAGCCCGAAAACATAGGTGGGACCCATACGACCAAGGTGGCGTATGAGTCCCAGATCACTAAATATAGGCCATACAATCCAAAAACACATGAATTATGATTGGATATTGGTAGATGTTGGGATTAATCTCAAAAAGATGCATTAATCAAGGCTTGTGGATGCGAAATAGGACCAAATAAGGCATAAAAATGCCCAATTTATTACTGAAGCCCTAATTTAGTGTGAAAGTGTAAAGGTATACACTTTACAACACCCTAAATAAGGCACAACTAGGTTCATTTAGTTTACAAGGGCCAAATACCTAATTTGAATGTGTTAAACACATTACAACACTAAATCAAGGCAACATTATGCTCAATTTAATAGGGGGGCCAAACAAATTCAAAAATGTAAGGGGATACATTTTCTGTCATTAAATTTAGCCCCCACTTTAGTGAGAGGATGAACCTGCTTTAAACTCACACTAAACTAGACAAACTCACATCAAGAGGGGTCAAAGTGTACTTATGTGAATGACATAGGATGAAAAAGATCAAAGAGATGGCCATGCCCCCATAATCAAGATCCTATAGCAAACCAACATAGGCGCAAGAGGAAACACATGAAAATGATATAAGGATCAACATCAAGGCACAAGCATACACTGTTAAAGACATAAAGAAAGTAAAAACAAAAACAAAAGAAGGGATGGTTCAAGCTTCAACCATTTGTCTTGCACGTTGTGTATCAGATCTAGGCCATTTTTCCAAAAATAAATGTTTACAAGTGGAATGTGATGTCCACTATGCAAACCAATGCATGCTCACAAGGGCTAGTGGAATTTGGTATCCACTAGGTAAGTTCCCAGTGAGATTCATACACATGCAACAATATGTGCTCACACAGACAAGCAAGTGGCTATGGGAAAGTCAGGCCTATGTTCAGCTTCCATATGGTAACAATACCAAAATTATACCTCATGATAAATTTTGATAAGGTGCCACACAACAATGAACTTTGAGCTTCAAGAGGCAAGCAAAGCTTTGTATGCTTGATGCCCATGAACAAATAGGATGGCACCATTGGAAAGAAAAGTGTGTTACGCAAGGTGGCCATATAACCATTATTGTAAATGCAAAAAAGTGTAAGGCATATTCAAAGGAGTTTTTCTTAGTTCATGTAAGGTCTTAACTTAGGGGACATCATGCCTATTGTCTCCAAGAGAGGACCAATTGAAGAATAGAAGATTCACAACTTAGGGGATGTAGTGTATCACATCAAGCCACTAAGAGGAATATAATATGCTAAGAGAGATCATGCTCTTGAGGGATATTACACCAAATGTCACCCCAAAGTGAAAGATGCATCACAGGAAGTAAGAAGACTACATAATGAATTATGAATTGTAAGAGAATAATGACAATGGAAAAGGGTTGTTCCCAAAAAATCACACAAGGGATCCATGGATTTAGGGTCAATATGTCTTTGCTACAATGTTTTTATAGAGCTCAAAACTATCATCATTTTCCAAATACTCATAGAACAAGAAGAATGACACAAAGAAAAACAAAGAAAAACATTTTGGGTCAACATGGAAGAGACCTAAATGTCTCAACACCTTGTGTCATCCCTAAAAGGAAAACACAAGACAAATGAAAAGGGTGAAAGATTTACGACATAGAGAAGAATGTAAGTACAAATACAGGAATGCCACAAAAAGAGAGTGATACATCAAACAAAACAGTATGGGGGATCACATTACACACATGCAATCACTTAAAAGAAAAAAAAAGAAAATAATGCAAAAGACTAGTAAGGCACATGTTAGTCAACCTATTAGCAGGTCATCCACATCCCAATCATGTTCATTGTATATAAAAGGTGAACAACTAGCCAAAGGGACAATAGCAAGTGTGGAACTAGGTTCGTTACCAAGTTTAACACTCTTCTTAGGATAATTATCATGTAAGCTCATAGAAGAGGAAAACAATGTATTGAATTTATTATGCACATCCTTGTCAATTTTAGAAACCTCATCATCGGCATCCAAGTTAATCACAATAGGAGGTCGAATGATAATTTTTAAAGAAGGATTTAGCTCCTGTTGTGGTGAAGAGGGAGACTCATCATGTATTGCTTTAGGCAAGTTTACATTTTGATTTTCTTTGTTTGTTTCTTTGTTTAGCCTTTGAGAAAGAGCCCTACGTCTATGCCTATGCTCTCTAGAATTTCTATTTCTTTGAGTATGAATTTCAAGTTATGTTTGTGTAGGAGTAGGTTTATAAACCATAGGTTTCTTTTCTTCCCTAAGGGGAGGAATGGAAGGAACCATGGAAGTTTTTTCAACCACTTTCTATTTAGCTTTGTATACTTGTTTTATCTTAGGTGGCATGACAAGACTATTTTTGTTATCTCTTGTTCTTTTGTAGGAGTTAGGAAAAGGATCTATCTTAGGTTGGTCTTGGTTGTTTGGAATGTCTTTAGGTTCAATCATAGTTTCATCAAGGATAAGAGGCTCATTCATAGGTGGAGACATGTTCTTAAGAGATAATTTTACAATGCACTTCACTTTAAAATTTTGGTAGGATTTGAAAAATAAGTCCTTGCGAGGTTTAATAGCCTCCATAGGCTCAAGCAAAAAGAAATCTAATGAAAAGTTCCCATGGGTTGAAAGAGGATTAAAGCCACTATGATGCACAGTAAAGATTTCATTGTCAAAGGGAAACTTTAAGCATTTATGCACAATCGAGAATATGGCTTCCATGGAGTGTATCCATGGATAACCAAGCTTCACACAAAATTGGTCTAACGTCAAGATGATGGAGAATGAGACATCTAATTTTTTCGGTCCAATAGTTAAAGGAAGGGTGATTAATCCCATCGTAGGGAAAGCGAAACTATTAAGCATCTTTATCCATGCTTTTAGTTTATCATATGTTTCTTCATAGAGTTCATGCACAAGTAAGAATTCCTTGGTGATCACATTCTCTCCACATACCGGATCAATTAATATCCCATTGGTGGGCTTATCATAGATTTGACCAACTATGTAAAGAGGACCATCGCGTGCATGTTTAAAAGTATATCTTGTGAGGAGAAAGCAATGTTGAGAGGATTTTTAGTTCAGTCCTTATGAGGTTGAATTTCAATCAATCCAACCATATCATCCAAAGGACTTTGTTCATTAGTATCTATAGGATCTTGTTCAACAATATCCATGTTGTCATCATTCGTGTCAACATTCATCACATCATTCTTTTTAGTTTCTTTGATAAATGAAATGTCATTTTTTGGCATAGGGTTGGTAAATATTTGCAAGTTTTTTGTTAGGAGGGGCAACAGAATTATTTCCTTGATCATTAACACCTCCAATTGGAAGTAGGCCGAAATCAATTAGGTCTTGCACAAGATGTTTAAGATGCTTACAATGTTCTATGCCATGTCCATTTTGTCAGTGATAATGGCAATAAGCATTCGATCTAAAGTTTGAGGAAGGGTTTATTAGGATCATGTGCTCTGACGAGAGGTAAGGTGATCATTTTTTGTTCTAAAAGTTGTGACATTGTGTTATGAAGGGTATTAGGTAAGGGAGTAAATTGGCTAGCCAGATCCACAAATGCAAAAGGAATTGTCTTCCTTATAGTAGCCACTTGGGCATCAACATGTTGAGTCGATTGAGGAGGGTTTAGTTGGAGGAAATGTTTATTCTGTTTTCTAAAGGATTGGTAATTGTTTTGATTTTTCAAATTTAGACTTTTCAAGATGGCTAGAGGTGGATTTTGTTTCACGACTACTAACTGAGTTTTGATAATCACGAAGGGAAATACGTAAGTGAATGATGGAAATTTCATCATTGCCAATATTATCTTGAATCTTAGTTTGCAATTTTTCAATGAACATTCTTTGAAGGTGAGGATCGGGAATTTGCACATCGATTTGGGAATAAAGCGATTGATAGCATGAAATGAATTCAGTAACCTTTTCATCATCTTTTTGTTTACATCTTATCAAGTCAGCCAAGGTCATCTTAGGGGTCATGTGCATTTGGAAATGGTTAATAAATTCCTCAAAAAGTTCATTGAATGAACAAATCAATTTATTTGGTAATGAGGAAAACCATCCTAAGGCAGTATATTTCAAGGATCTAGGGAATAGTTTAGCCAAAAGTTTGTCCTTAAAGATGAAATCACTACATAGAGTGGTAAAAGCAGAAACATGGTTAACATGATCTCCTTTCCCACCATATTTCTCAAATCAGGGAACCTCTACACCTTGTGGCATTTTTTCTCTCAATATCTCTAAGGATAAGGGATTAGTTTTGATATATTGTAAGGGTTGACGATTGTTTTGATTTAGGGTTGCAAATTGTTGTTGGAGGGATGCCATGCTTTGTAAAAGTGTGTTAATGATAGCATCATTGTTGTTGTAAGGTAGAGTAGTGTATTTATGTGGAGGACAAGTGAATTGTAAACTTGAGATGGAGGAGGTTTGAGGAGATATTGTAGTCAAAGGCACAAAGCTAGAGGAATTCCCTATGGAAATGCCTAAGGAAGTGTTCACACTGCTAGTAGGTTGAATTGTTATGGTAGGTTGAGTACTAGTATATGTAGGGATGGAAGTTCCACCTTGGCTTTGAGTGTATCCCAAAGCTTGAGTGAAGCTAGAGATAGTAGGGATAGTGTTGTTAATGGGAAACACAGTAGTTGAAGGCATGGTATTCATGGGAAGTTAATTATATGCATACTAGGATCCATACAGGATTGATTATCAACACTATCAGGAAGAGAGCTAGAGAACCCAAGATCCATGATGAATGGTGTATCGTGGGATGACATGAGTCTCAAACTATGTCTCACAATAGTATTGCTAATAGGGCACCAAGTTGTAAAGCTCATACAAGATTTCATAAACTCAGTGGAAAAACCCAAAATGGAAAGAGGGTAAAGGGAAATTCAAAGACCTAAAATAAAGTGTGAATGCAAGTTTCAGATTCTAAACAAGGTAATTTTACTATTTACGCTATACAAAAATCTAAAATTAAATTCTCTAAATGTAATTTTGAATTTAAGCAATGCACAAAATGAACCGATTTAAGTTAGATGCAAAGAAATGAAGAAAATAGAAACTCTGTAAACTGAAATAGATAACTAACAACAGCAAACATAAACATAGAAACAAATTTTTTAATGCTGGAAAATGTAGTTTAAAATCTAAAATGGGACTAAATTTCCTAGAGAGGCATATGAGTCCCAATCAAGGTTTTTTAGGGGTTTAAATGTTGAATTACAATCACCATAGAATACCCATAAATCAAGAAAAAACCACCTGTACTGGGACTAAATCACCCAGAGGGGCATATGACTCCCAAATTATGATTTTTACATGAATTTCATAAAATTATAAGTGAAATTCATGCTTTCTAGTTTTTATGATGTCTAGGTTAAGTGAAATTACATATTTTAGATGGAATTCAAGGATGGAAGATGCAAAAATGCAACCTATATGCACTTTCACTAATGCAATTTAGAAACCCTAGATGCAAATCAACTAATACAAAGTTAATGTAAGTTGTATCTAGGACTATGATGCACTCCAAATTAGAAAAGAGGTGTTCATGTTGGGTTCACCAAAATGTAACAATGGAAATAGGGTACCCCACCTTTTAGGAGATGGAGCACAAGGATAGGGTTCTTATTTCACTATTGTTTCATTCAAGGAAACCTTAGAGATCTCAATCCAAAGGTAGAAAGGGGGAAAGAGATCTTGCAATAAGGTATCATAGGGTGTGATTAAGGACTAAAAAGAGGTTCACCACCAAGCTAGGGCTTGGAAAGACAAGTAACATGCAAAAAATAATAATCAGACCTAATGATATGCAAGACTTGAATAGATGACCTAGAAATGAATGTAAAATAGAACAATAAATTGGAAAAGTATATAGGTGCACCTGGAAACTTGTAGAGGCTTGAATGAAGACCTAAAATGTTAAAAATACTAAATTTAATGCACATAGGGACTCATAGTATATAGGTGCACCTAGAAACCTGTAGAGGCTTGAATGAAGACCTAAAATGATAAAAATACTAAATTTAATGCACACAGGGACTCATACACTAGGCTGGGTGATTTAGTACCATATTAGGGTTTCTTAGCAAGAACAAAAATTTGGCAGTGACAAGTCTGGAACTCTTGAAATCTAGAAATTTGACAATAATGGGACTCATACACTAGAAGTGGCATATCAATCCTACTTGGCTTTTTCGAAGGATCAAGATCTAAATCTACTCTTCAATCTCTGCTCTGTCTTCTCAACCTAATTTCTAGATTTAAAATGTTGAATTTTCCTCTGTAGATGTCTTTTAGTGATCTTGTAAACAAGGTGACAATTTTGAAAACTTGACAACTTTTCTCCAATCTTTCTCTTCAATGTTTCTTCAACCTAGGTCTACAAATCACACACTAAAGAGAGTTGAAAATCTTGATTTGTTAGTAGAAAGGGGTTTTCCTTGGTCAAACCCCGTTTAGGTAATCAAACCTTGAAATGAAATGAAATGGAAAGGAGGAATGATGAATGAACAAAATGATACACTGTAAATCTATCCATGTCCAGTGTATTTGTGGAGATAGATAGTTGTTGCCTACTTAGGGTAGTCCTTGGCGGCGGTTTCTCCACTAAAACAAAAACAAATAAAAGTAAAAGATTGTGTACTCAGACACCCATTTATCGTTAGTGGCTGCTACAATTCTATTTTTGGAATTTGTTTGAAAAGGTATTTCTATATCTTCTACCAACTTTTATGATAATACAGTTTCTCTGTCAAATTCATGAGTTCAAATGCTACCTAAATCTTATAATAAAGATTATTACTGGCACAAGATCCCAATGTGATAAAATCAAAAAAGAAAAAAGTGGTGCATAACACATACCTCATACACCTACATTCTACATCATCAAGTAGATGTCATGCCAAGCAGATAAGTATTGCTTTTAACTAACTATTCTTAGTATTATGAAAGTGACGTACGTAAAGATTCAACAATAGTTTTTCTTAGTATTGAGGCAGTTGTCTGTAATTGTTTGGCATATTATTGAATTAGTTAGATACATCTGTCATAGTCAAATCAACATTACATCTAGACCTAAGTGTTTTTATTTTATTATTGTGCATTTTATTTTCATATGTTTAACAATCCCAACTCATAATTCTAGATTAGAGTGATATACATGGTAATAAAAAAGTTCACAAAATTTAAACATGAGTATATCATTTTTTAATAAAATTACATAGATATTATTATCAATGCTAGAAATTATTTATGTATTTTTATTGTTTTTACTACAATAGAAGTTAGCATGCAATTTTTTTTTGGGTCATCCATGGATGCAAGATTAGGGGTCATGCCATCCAAACTATACATGGCTATAATGTTTTCCCATGGTGATGAAAGGAATGTTATACATGTAGATGATCATTCATATACCATTTTTTAGATGGTTAAACAACCTAAAAATATTATTATATTAACTCAACCAACATAGGATATTCATAATCAAGAACAACAAGAAATTAAATAAAAACAAGATCCCTATCAAGGACAATGTTTTCCTTGGTGATGAATAGGGTGCATTAGAACACATCTATTGGAGTAGAAGAATAAATTTTTGATCTTCAATCTCACAAAATATCTTTAATTCAATATATGGATCCATCTATATATGGTTGGTTTCCACCTCCAAAGAAAAATAATATTCATGAGACAAAATTGTCTTTTATTTGTGGAAATGATCCTAAGGGTAGTAGCTCCATTGATAGTTCTTCTATATTTACAAAATTTGATAAATTATACGATCACGACTATAATCTTATGAAAAAATGTGGATTTAAAAGAATATGAATTGGTTAGCATAAGCATGAGATCCCTTAGCCATTATAGGTAGAGAAAAATAATGATAATAGTGGCATTGGCTATGTAGCTAAATATATTAAGAAATGGTTGAAATAGTAGACACATTAAAAATGAAAGGAACATTAAATTCTTATGAGAATTCAACTTTTAGCTTTAAAGTGATACATATTATTCATGTATTTATAAACACAAGTTACAACATGCTCAAGAGTGCATGAATTAGTTATAGATGATTAATTTAATATGGTTATACATGAACATGGGATTTCTCTTAGTGTGTTATTTGATTATTTCTCTTACTATATTGTTTGATTTACCTTATAGTGGTCAATTTTTAAACATTGGAAAAACATGAAGTGGAGAATGAATGAGATAAAATTGTGTAATTAATAAAATTAAATTCTAGAGTTGAAAGCACATCCTCTTTTCCATCTCAATTTTATATTTGATAATTTGATGGTTTGAACAATTATGAAATTATATTTGTAAGAATTCTAGTGCAAGTATGGAAGATATTTTCTTGGTAGCATTCACATATGACCTTAAATTTTCAGTGCTTAAATATTTTTTTTATGTGTAATGCATGTTATATCTACTTTAGATTCCCATATTATAGCATTAACATTATAGACCTTCTAAAATCTTAAGCATGTCATCTTAGATCTAAGATTTGTATTCCAATGTTTTGAATTATTAATTTAGGAATTCCATTGTTGATTCATCATTTATTTGTCATTTAGCCTCTATCCCTCAAAAGGATAACCTCTCTTTTATCAATTTTTCCATTATGGAGGTGGAAGCACCAACACAGGGTTTAACTGAGGCAAGCCCCTATATGGCACAACCCTTCCTCTCCATTTGAATGTGTAGGTACAGATTTGAAAAGGATTAAAGAAAAATTTGAAAACAATTCACTCATTCATACATTCAATCCCTACAACTTGACAAGTTACAAAAACTACAATATCTCATCAATAGATAAAGATCTGACAATGGGATCCAAAAATAGAGAAGCTACAAACTAGGTACCTAAGAATTGTAAAAGCATATTTAAATTTTAGATACCTAGACTAGGGTGACCTTACACCCTAATCCACCTAAAATCAACTTAGATTCAAACTATAGGTGCACATTACCCTGCTCTTTTTAGATCCATTCTCAAAATTTGACTTTCAATTTCCATTTTTTTAAAATTGGATTAGAACAATGCATTTTCATACTCTTTTAATTGCATCATTTCATTTCATAAAAAATCCATTCCAAACCATTTGAATTTAGATCCTAGTATTGATTAACTCACCTTCAAGTTGCAAGTCAATCTCATATCCCAAGAAATCTCAAAATTTAATGATATGGCCCCATGGAAAAGTCCATGAAATCCTAAGGTGGAGTCCTAGGGTTTCATTTTTTTACATATCATTTTGGTGAACCCAACACATTAACATTATAGACCTTTTGAAATCTAAAGCATATCATCTTAGATATAAGATTTGTATTGTGCATTGTTTTGTATCGTTCATTTAGGCATTCATTTTTGCATCATAAAAGCATAAAAATCCAAAAAGAAATTATATATCATATTGCATTATAGGTTACATTAGGGTTAATTTTAGTCATCATAGGCCACACCTACATCCTAATTTCATTTAAAAATCTACATTAGGTAATTTCATATTTGAAATCAAATCTTAAAGTGATCATTACATTCATTTAGGTATTTTTGCATTTAGTAAAAAAGTTGAAAACGTGCATTATTTTGTTTAAGATCTTCATTTTGAGAAATTGCAAGTTAGAATTAGTAAATTCTTGCACTTTAGATCTAGAAGTTGCATTTAGAATTATAATTTTCTTGTTCAATATTCTAATTTTCTTGCATACTTGCATGTTACATTATATAATCTTAAAACAATCAAATTCTAGAAAATTATTCATTTTCATATAAGAAATATGGGTAGAGATTTGAGGAGAGTTTATAGTAAGGTATACATAAAAATTTTAACACATAATCATATGCTTCCATATTTCTTCATTCAATACATTTGCATATATATAGGATTTTCATATCCCATATTATAGAATGATTGTTACACTTGGGTTTGTGTAGGATCATGAGGGGCCAAACAGTGGCAATGCAAAAATAAAATGCAACATGAGAAAGTGAAAATCAAGGAAATCACATTTGAGAAGTTTTGGTTGAGTTGGTAAAAAGTAAATTTTGCTATGGTAAAACCAAAGCAAAATGAATATCCATTATAAACGGATATCTGTTTTTAACAAAATGAATATTCATTAAATTGTAGTAACAAAAAAAGTATCCCTTTTCCTTAATTTTGGAATAATTGTCATTGAATTAACCTAAATTTTCTTAGGTCTAATGTTGTAATGTGTTGTACACATTCACATTGATCTTGGGCCCCTTTTTAATAAAATTCACCTAAATTATACCCTATTTAAGGTGGTGTAAAGTGTTGTAACATACTTTCACATTTATCTAGGGTCTCATTAATTAATTGTGGTTAATTAGAGTTAATTAGCCCCTTTAATCAAATTTAAGTCTTATTTGTGAGACCTGAGGATCAATCCAGACACCCATAATTCAAATTGTAAAACATTTAATTGGGAAAAATCAAGGTCCTAGAAAATGGTGCTAGGACCCATTCACCCTAAGTGGCAAATGAATCCTCCCTCTCTAGGACCCCCCTTTCTTTGCTTATTTGACATGGGTTTTTTATGTTATTTCAACCCTCAAAGGCAAGGTCCTAAAAACTTGTGTCAGGACCCATTCGTCCTAGGTGGTGAATGGGTCCTCCCTTAATGAGCACCCCATTTTTGAATTTGATTCTAGTGGGATTTTAGTAATATTCATTTCTAGATCTAGTGTCAGCTTGAATTATTTGAATTTTGGGGTTAATCTCTAGATTTAGTATAAATAAGGGGTTGATTCACATTGTTTCTCCCAACAAGTTTACAAGAGGCCTAAGCATTCAATTTTTCAAGCATTAGAGCATTACGAGAGCATTTCAAAGGCATTTTAGGGTAGATTATCAATAGTTTATGGCAACAATTCAAGATCATTTTGTCATGTCAAGGGCTTAGTGAATTCATGCATGTTGTTTAGCTAAGATAGTTGATGTAGCATTGTTGCACATCTTATTCAAAGATCAAGATCTACATTCTTCATGGCCACTTCATGTTAATTTGCAGATTTACACTCCAAGATAACATCCAAGGCATCATCAATTACATATTTCATGTTTCATGCTTCAATTCCCTTATTTCATCATTTGGTTTAATTACCTAAACTAGGTTTGACTTAGGAAAACCCCTATTCACTAACAATCAACAATTTTTTCTCCTCTTGAGTGTGTGTTTGCATATTTACACCATTTTGAGCTCTAAAAAATTCACTCATATTTGCTATAACAATTAGGATTAATTTTTGATTGTTATTTGCATCTTATCACACACAAAATCACATAATATTAGGGTGAAAAGCATAGTGGTTTATCATCTTGATCAATTCATTTTGGTAAACCCTATTTTCCCCTTAATCATTAATGGTGAGCCCGACGTAGTGAATATTGCAATTTTTTTATTTTGAAGTCTCTCATTGCATCCTAGGTTAGATCTTGCACTCATTTGCATTGAATTAGATCTCATTTAGGGTTTCTTGCTTTGCATTTAAAACTTTCATCTCATTTAGGGTTTAGATTGGTATTATTTTGCATCTCTCTAAATCTGAAAAATATAAAAACAAATCATTCATAGTGCATATTAGTTAGATCTCATAAAATTGCATTTCAACCTAGGTCTTTGCATTCATCATTTCATTGCATTTTCACATCAAGCATTTATAGAAAATATGAATCTGAAACTTATTGCCTCAGACTTGGAATTGAAAGACATTACTGAAAGCTTAAAAATCATCCAAAAATAGTTTCAAAACCCTAATAAAGGACCCATTTGCCTTTATTGGTGAATGAGTCCTTGATTAGGTCAAACCTGAACCTTCTGGAATCTGAAAAAAGTATTAAAACTCACTCAAAAATGAACAAAAACATCTCGAAAGTACCCAACCAAGACCCATTCACCCTTACTAGAAAATGAGTCCCGGTAGATTTTTTATTTGCATTTTTTGGAAATTAAAATCTTAGTTTTAGGATTCTATTTATTGTTGTTACTTTCCTATTTCAGTTTCATGATTTGTTGTTACATCAAATTCATTGCATATAGCTTAAATTCCTTCATTTAGTGCATTTTTTAAATTTAAAATGGCATTCAAAATTTTCATTTTTTAGTTTATTGCATTATGTAATTAGTAAATTGCATTGCTTAGAATTTAAAATTTTCATTCCATTCTAGGTCATTGCATTAACATCTTTTCCATTTAGGTTTTGTACACTAGGTTTGTAAAACTTGTATGAGCTTTACAACTTGGTGTTCTAATAGTAAACTAAATTGTAAGATTTAGTTTGAGGCTCATGTCATCCTGTGATATCTCACTTGTTGTGGATATTGGGTTTCCTAACTCTCCTACCGATAGTATTAATAATCAACCCTCCATGGCTCATAATTTGCATACTACACTTCCCATGACTCCATCTCCTAAAACTAGTGTTCCTTTTATTAACAACATCATCCCTACTTCCACTCAAGCTTTGGGGTCTACTCTAAGCCAAGGTGGAATTCCAATTCCATCCTCCACGATACCAATGTCCATTCCTACATACACTAGTACACAACCCACAATAGCCTTTCAACCCACAACAACCTTACAACCTACAACAACCTTGCAACGTACCACAACCATTCAACCAACCACAAAATTCATTCCTACTAGCACTATGTGCACTTCCATAGGTATTCTCGTAGGAAATACTTACAACCTTGTCCATTCGAACATAATTACTCCTCAACAATCCACCTTCACCAACCTACAATTCACTAGCCCTCTGCATACATGCACCACTCCACCTTATTCTCCTCAACCTTACAATCAAAATGACCCTCTTATTAGCTCACTTTTGTAAACTATGACATCCCTTGAACAACAAGTTGCAACATTACAACAAAACAACAATAATCAATTACAATAAATAAAATCCAACCTGCTATCTTTTGACATAGTAAGAGTGCAAATTCCACAAGGTATAAAAGTCCCTTGATTCAAGAAATATGGTGGAAAAGGATATCTTGTAAGCCATGTTTCCCCTTTCAAAACCTTGTGTAGTGATTTCATCTTTGAGGATAAACATTTGGCTAAGCTATTCCCTAGGTCCTTAAAGGATACTGCTTTAGAGTGGTTCTCTTCTTTGTTGAAAAATTCAATTGGTTCATTCAACGAACTCATTGATGCATTTTACAACCACTTTCATATTCACATGAGTCCCAAGATGACCCTTTCTGATCTAATCACGTGCAAACAAAAAGAGGATGAGAAAGTGATTTATTTCATAGCAAGATACCATACACTTTATTCATAAGTAAACATTACAATTCTTGATTTCAACCTTCAACAAATGTTTATTGTGAACTTACAATATAAACTATAAAGAAAACTTGAAATGTTGATATTTCCATCCTTCACAGAGTTATGTACAAGCCTTGGTGATTATCAAAATTTGACTTGTAGTCATGATGTGAAAAATCCCCCTAGTTGTATCGAACAATCCAAATCTACAACTCAAAATAGCAATCAAACTTTCAAGAAGGAGAATAAGGGATTTTTACAACTAATTTCACCTCAAACAAGTCAACAAACTAATAATCAAGTGGCTACTATCAAGACAACAACTCCTTTCGGGGAATAGGAGAGATAGTTCACTCCTTTACCTGATACCCTTGATTATATCGTGTTGCAGCTTATTAACAAGAACATGCTTACGTTACCTCCTATTCAAGAATGTGACCATAATATACCATTTCCTAGAGGCATTCAAAAAATGCTTATTGTCATTACCGTCAATAAAATGGACATGGTACAAAATACTGTAAGCATCTTAAACATCTTGTGCAAGACCTTATTGACAATAATCAACTTCAAATTGGAGGTGTGAATGATCAAGGTAATAATTTTGTAGCTCCTCCTAATTAAAATTTGTAAATATTTACAAATCCCATGCCTAAGCACAATATTTCATTTGTCAAAACTAGCAAAATGAAGAACGAAGTGATGAATGTCGACACATATGATGAAAACATAAATGAAGAACAACCAATTGAAACGGTAGCATTTATCAAAGCTATACCTTGTAAGGGCTCAACTAAAAAGCCTCTTGACATTTCTTTCTCACAAAAAGACATACTTAAGTGTGCACTTGATGGTCCTCATCACATAGCTAGCCAAATCAATGACAAGCCCACTAATGGGATATTAATTGATCCCATCTGCCGAGAGAATGTGATCGCTGAATAATTTTTATATGTGCATGAGCTATATTAAGAAACATATGACAAACCAAAAGGATGGATCAAGATGCATAATGGGTTTGCTTTCCCTATGATAGGATTGATAGATCTCCCTTTAAAGATTGGACTGAAAAAACTAAATGCATCATTTTCCATCATCCCACAATTAGACCAATTTCATGTGAAGCTAGGCTATCCATGGCTTTTCTCCATGAATGTCGTCCCTTCGGCTATGCATAAATGTCTAAAGTTTCCATTTGGCAACGATATATTTATTGTGCATCATAGTAGATTTAATCTTGCCTCGGCCTAGGGGAATTTTTCATTAGATTTCTTTTAGCCTGAGCCTATGGAGGCTATCAAACCTTGTGAGGATTTCTTCTTCAAATAATATCAAAAGTTCAAGGCAAAGAAAATAGAAAAAATCATCCCTTCAAAAAATACCTCAACCTATAATTGAAACACCTATCCTTGACGAATCAATGATTGAACCGAAAGCCCTTCTGAACATACAAGAACAACCTATAGAAAATCCTCCTATAATTTCCTATAAGAGACCAAAAGATAACACAAACAATCCCGTTGTCCCTCCTAGAGTCAAACAACTTTATAAAGTCAAAGAGAAACTGGCTGAACAAGCTACTGTTGTTTCTTCTATTCCTCCTAAGGAAGAGAAGAAACCTATAATTGAAAAACCCACTCTTACACAAACAAAAATTCATTAGATTAAAAAGGAATCAAAGTGCTAAATAGAGTAGGTGTAAGTGATGTGCTATTGCTTGTAAGTTATGAACTCAATAAGACAACAACATAAAAAATCAAAATCCAAACTTACCTGAAGTAATGCACGATGACTCTATCTCCTTGCCGCAACATAAAAGGGAACATTCCATGGACATTGTCATTCAACCTCCCGTTGTGATAAATCTAGATGATGACATTGGCATTACAAATATTGATGAAGAAGGGCATGATGAGTTGAATACATTTTTTTCTTCTTCTATGAACTTAAATGACAAATCTCCTAAAAAGAGTGTTGAACTTGGTGCTTCCCCTAGTTTGGCACTTGCTTTTGTCCTTTTGGCTAGTTGTCCACCTTTCATTTATACCGACCGAGATTGGCATGCAGATGACCTGCTTTAGGTTGACTCGCATTGTCCTTACAAGTATTTTTTTTTGCATTTTCATGTTTCTTTTATATGATTACATGTGCGTAATGTGATCCCACATGATGTATCTCTCTTTTTGTGCATTCCTCTATATGTTCCTACATTCTTCTCTATGTCGTTAGAATTTTTCACTTGTCTTATGTTTTCCTTTTGGGGATGATGCAAGGCATTGAGATATTTAGGTCTCTTCCATGTTGACCCAAAAACTTTTTCTCTTATCTTTTTTTTGCACTTGTCTTTTGTTTTGCTTTTGGGGATGACACAAGGCATTGAGACATTTAGGTCTCTTCCATGTTGACTCGAAAGGATTTTTCTTTATTTTCTCTCTTTGTGTCATTCTTCTAGTTCTATGAGTATTTGGGGAATGATGACAATTCCATGCTCTATGACAACATTGTAGCAAGACATACTGACCCTGAATCCATAGATCCCTTATTTATTTGTGGGGGAAACCCTTCTTCCTATTTCATGATGCAACTTAAATTTTGGAAACATATGACCTGGCATAGATTTTTCTGAGGAAAGCTCTCATGTCTACATTGGCTACTTTAAAGCAATTTCTCATAGTGATGGTGTAGCAACTGCTTTAAAGTGGGGGCATACATCAATGACATTTTTGGCATATTTCATGGCATGATTTTTATTTTTCTTGTGACATGTCCTTTTCTTGGTGGCGTCATTAGGTTTGATGTCCTCCAAGAGTGTGATATTTCTAAGCATACGATCTCCCTTTGTGGCATGATGCGAATGAGGCATCCTGTAAGTGGTGATATGAACTTGTCCTCTCTTGGAGACATTAGGCACAATGCTCCCTAAGAAGAAGACCTTACACAAACAAAGAAAAATCCCCTTTAACAAAAAATTACATACATGACATTACAAAAAGCATTTACAAAAAAGCATTACATTGTGGTGCCTTATTGAAATTTTTAGGAGGATAACTTTGGTATGGTATGAGAGGCTAATATGATTCTCTCATTTTCCACCTCATTGGGATAACTCACCTAGTGGATAGACTGAGGTTCCACTACCCCAGAGTGAGCATATACATATTTTGGGATAACTCACCTATTGGATAGATTGAGGTTCCACTACCTCAGAGTGAGCAACATATGTTACAGACAAACAACCCCATTCCACATCGCATTGGAATGGTTGTGCTTGATCCTTCTTTTTTTCTTTTTTTTTGTTGGCCTAAATGACAGGGTATGATTATGTATCTTTGTTATTGTTGCATACGTAGTGTCTTGAATGTCTACTTTAGTTTGAATTTGACATGGGGTCATCCTCTCACTAAAGTGGGGGAAAAATGTAGTAATGGAGAAAGTATCCATTTTCCTTACTTAATTTGGGAATACTTGTCATTGAATTAATCTAATTTTACCTAGGTCTAATGTTGTAGTGTGTTGCACACATTCACATTGAAAATGCACCTAAATTGTACCCTATCTATGGTGTTGTAAAGTGTTGTAACATACACACTTATCTAGGATCTCATTAATTAATTGTGGTTAATTAGAGTTAATTGTCCCCTTTAATTCAAATTTAAGTCGTATTTGTGACACCTTCTGAGGATCCATCCAAACACCCATAATTCAAATTAAAAAGCAATTAATTGGGAAAAATCAAGGTCCCAAAAAATGGTGCTAGGACCCATTCGCCCTAGGTGGTGAATGGGTCCTCCCTCTATAAGACCCCCCTTTGCATATCTAACATGGGTTTTTAATGTTATTTTACCCCCAAAAGGCAAGGTCCTAAGAACTTGTGCTAGGACCCATTCACCCTAGGTGGCGAATGGGTCCTCCCTTAATGAGGACCCCATTTTTGAATTGGATTCTAGTGAGATTTTAGTAATATTCATCTCCAGATCTTGTGTCAGCTTGAATTGTTTGAATTTTGGGGTTAATCTCTAGATTTAGTATAAATAAGGGGTTAATTCACATTCTTTCTCCTAGCAAGTTTACAAGAGGTCTAAGCATTCAAGTTTTCAAGCATTAGAGCATTACAAGAGCATTTCAAAGGAATTTCAAGGTAGATTATCAAGATTTTATGGTAGTAATTCAAGATCATTTCATCATGTCAAGGGTTTAGTGCATTCATGCATTTTGTTGAGCTAAGATAGTTGATGTAGCATTGAAGATCTACTTGCAAGCATTGTTACACATCTTATTCAAATATCAAGATCTACAAATGTCTTCATGGCCACTTCATGTTAGTTTGCATATTTACACTCCAAGACAACATCCAAGGCATCATCAATTACATATTTCATATTTCATGCTTCAATTCCCTTATTTCATCATTTGGTTTAATTACCTAAACGAGTTTGATTTAGGAAAACCCCTATTCACTAAAAATCAACAATTTTTTCTCCTCTTAAGTGTGTGTTTGTAGATTTACAAGTTGAAGATCAAGTGGAGAAGAAGTGTAGAGCAAGATTGCCAAAGTTTTCAAATTGTAAGATTGACCTTTATAGTGCAAGAACAAAGAAAGGAAGCTGCAAAATTTATTACAGGTTTTCAGGAGTTGACAACCAAGGATCTGAGAGTGCAGACATCAAGGAAAATAACCCAAATTTAAATTTTAGAAACCCTAATAGGGACCCATTCACCACTAAAGGTGAATGAGTCCTTTGTACCCTAAAAAAAGGCTTCTTGCAGCAAGGTACACACCATTTTGAGCTCTAAAAACTTCCCTCATAGATGCTATAACAATTAGGGTTAGTTTCTGATTGTTATTTGCATCTTATCACACACAAAATCACATAATATTAGGGTGAAAATAATAGTGGTTTATCATCTTGATCAATTCATTTTGGTAAACCCTATTTTCCCCCTAATCAATTATTAATGGATATCCAATACAAAAAAGTCATATCCGTTATTAGCTATATTTTTAATAATATAATATTGCTAATATAATATCAATTTATCATATTAATATTAATATTAATATGTTATTTTATATATTAATATAGAATATATAATATATGTAAAATATATTTATATATAAAATATAAAATATTCATATATATAAATAATATATTTATCAGTAATTTGTTGTTAAGTGGCAACACCCATTATATTAATTTGAAAATGAGGTTTACATTGTCATGTATACTCATCCCATACATTGACATTTCAGAGAGCAACACCCATGCAACCCAATCTACACAACTACTATACTTTCTACATACACCCTCTATCATCCTTGGCCTGACTATGTACATCTTTCCATCATTGCACTTGTATCTTGTCCCAACAATCATTTGCCACACCACTCTTAATGGACGCAATAATACCCTCTGCTTCTACTTTTGTTGCATCCTCAACTTGAACCAAACACATCCCCTACCATGTATTCATAAATCATTGTGGACATGATACAAAACACTCGCTTGCCAACAGGATCTATGATTCTCTATATGCCATGGGACTGCAAGTGTTTTTGGACAAAAATGTGCTAAACTCTGGGGATTTATTGACTAAAGCTTTAGAAGAAGCCATGGCTAGTGCTTCAATTTATATAGCTATTTTTTTTAGCATTATGCACAATCTCCTTGGTGTTTGGCGAAACTGGAATTTATGGTCAAAACCCGCAAGACGATTATACCCGTTTTCTATCGTGTTGATCCTTCTTATTTGAGATCGGTTGATGGAAAGAAGCAAACATATGCAGAAGCCTTCCTCGAGCATGAACATAAGAAAAGATACAATACAAAAGTGCTTCAGTGGTGGAAACAGATACTCCATGAGGTTTCATTTTGTATGGGCAAAATCATCCAGAATAATGAGTAAGTACCTGAATACTTTTCCTCCTCCATGATCTCATACCCTACTATGTTTTCCTCCTCCACGATCTCATACCCAGCTCCTTTCTGTAGTCGACAGCATGACCAACCATTTAATAATAAAATTGTTATTTCTCATTGACTCATAAAGCTTTTCAGCATCGAACTATGAGGGTTTCTTTCTTCTAACCCCACTTTGTTATTGAAAGGCATTCTCTATTGCTGACCACATTTGTGTTTGAGTCATCACCTTTAGTGAGGGTGTCAAATGTTGGAGATGGATATTTCGATGATCACTTGTATCGTATGTGTATACACTTAAAAGTGGTTTGGATAATCTAATTAATTAAATATGATTTATTTGATTAATTGACTCATTTAATTCATCTACTATTAAAAAAATAAAATTATTTATTTGTATAGAACTCACATTTAAATTTTTCTATTATTTCATCTAAATTAAATAAACAAATTTAATACTTTGTTTTATTTAATTGTCAAATTCTCTTATTTATTCTATCTTAATCACATCATTCTATCTTAATTAAATAAACAAGTTCACATACCTTGTTTTATTTAATTATCTATTTCTTCCATTTTAATTTAATAAACAACTTACTATAGTTTATTTCATTAAATGTAATATCTTCTTTTGCTAAAATTGAATAAATCCAACTAGTCAAATAAAGGCATATTTCTACAGTTAATTCCTCTTTTCACCCGTCATATGCACCTACCAAATTAGATATTTGATATCTGATTAATTCAACTTAGCCTTCATGAATAAATTTGGAGACAAATTGGAGACAAATTGCAAGCAAACTTCTTCATCTTCTTCCATTGATTCTTCCTATCCTTTGGCTAAATGTTTTTGTGGAGAGGAACAATCTCCATAATCATTGCAAGCTTCTTCCACAAGAAAAGGATCTCAACTTTGTGCAAACTTATTCTGTAGAAATATCAATTGAACAACCAAGAATTTTATCAATGGAAAACCTGTGACACTTTACCTTTTGGTGTTAACAATATGGACACAACTGTGGTGTCTTGACCCATCAATTATGGATTATATGTGCAACCCATTCCAATAAGTATATATTAATATATATCAAGATTGAGAGGACCGAAATGATGAAGTGAAGATTATGGAAAAATCCACAAGAACTAACCATACAGAGTTCTAGAAGACAGTTCAAAATATCCTAGTTACCAGAGATAACTAAAAATGTAATGAACAAGGTTAATTGGTACAATACTAAGTCCGCTTTTTTTGAAACTTTAGCGCTAAATCCAGTCTTATGTTAAATCAGAAAGGATCAAAAAGCAATTAGCAAGGGGAATAACTATACAAATTAAGAATTTATAAAATGTGGCATGAGATAGCAACTGATTTTATTATTTCCAAACATTTAAAAATATTAGAGCTTACAAAAAACACAGTACAGAGCTAACAAAAAAAAATTAGAAACAGGATAATAAGGTAGAGATAATTAAACCATTTATAATAAAAACAAAGTCAACATACAAATTTGATGGCTAAATCTGCTTCTTTTCTTTCATTGTGAACCTGTGTCTTATCAAAACCTTTTTATTTTTTAAAAACCATTTTCTTCTATATTCCACAAACATTTTATTTGTATTTTGAACCTATGTCCCTCAAGTCATAACCTGAAACTTGGGCAAAACCCCAAATCTCTAAAACTTGGTTTGAGATTGTGAAAACAAAATTTTACATGAGATATGTTAATGAAAAAGTATTAGATATCCATCATGCATGGAAAAATTCTTCAATTTTGAGAGTAGATCAAGATCACAAACTTCTCATACCAGTGACGTTAGCACTAACCTTAAAGACTCTTCTACAATCTAAGAGACCACAACTAAAATTAGAATCAACGCACTATAAATTAAATCTTCATGGGTTTTGAAAAAGGAAAGGCCTATGTTCTGACTATTGTTATAGGCAGAGGCCCTGCACAAAACCACAATCTTTGAGAATTTGACAGAAGCATTAAAAAGTATAAAAGGGATTTTTCATACCAAAATCAAAATGGGTACAAAATTATATTATTGAAAATGCAAAAAAACTTAACTGGGTAGAGAGACCAAATCTCTAGGAACCGTCATTGCCTCCAAATCAACACTCCCATTGTCATTAACATCAATAGACTGTAAGTCGATGGAAGATGAGGGATTATTGTCATGGATTTGGATAGTCGCCTGGACTAAGAAAACTAAATGGCGACTTATATTTTGAGGGTTGTGAGCCCCCATTTGTAGCTTATGCCATTTCTACACAGCTTCAAACCCTGAAGCACAATACTATATGAATCCAGGTTTGCAAATTTAAAAGAAATTATTTAGAGAACTATATAAACCTAGGGTTTTCATAGACAAAAGAAAAAAGATAACAAAAAATGGAAATACCTTAAAGGAGCTTTTGAAATTTGAAAGCAAAAAAAAATCCCTCACTTGCATACGATGCTCTAAAAAAGGAGTTGTGTTTTTAAGCTGTAAGTGGATGGCACAGTTGAAGCATTTCACAGACCCCGACTAATAGCTCTCAAGTTGCAACTTTAATCTATTCAAAGTAAACCAAAGTAAAACTGAAAATATCCATGTTAGGGTCGGTGATATTTTTTCAACCTTCTAAATGGAAATATTAAATGTACGGTGAGGCGAGAAATGCATGGGATTTTTTCTCATTGTCAGGTGTGAGATGAAGCCTCAATGGTTGTTATCCATTCAACCGTCTTGCAAGGGCTTTCCTTGCTTTTTCATCATCGATGGGCAAAATGAGCTTGTGAAACTCAAATAGGACACACCTTCGGCATAAAAAAAGAAATCTTTTCATTAATTAGGGAAAATGAAATCCTCTAATAAAATAGTAAATATTTTTCTCTAAAAAAAATTATATTAAAAAAAAACAATAGAGAGAGAAGGTCACTAAATTAATCATAACTCAAAATTTACGAGTTTGGTGTGGCCGATTGTTTTATATGTTTTAAAAGACTTGGTGGCACATCTTCAGTAAAAAGTTTAGGAAAACCCAGATCTAAAAACAAAAGTTATTAAAGTCGCAACACACTAGTTTTATGATTAGCATTGTTTGAATATAGTAAATTATTTTTAATTTATTAAATAATATATATTTATATATATGTATAATTATATGTATTATATATATTTAATCATATATATATTTAAATATATTTATTTAATTGGCCATTTTGATATAATAGATATTTTAAATATATATGTTTAATTTTTACGTTCGAAAGTTGTAAATGAAATATTTAAATATTTAAATGTTATATATATTTTTAATATATATATTTATTTAAATGTATTTTGACAATAGATACATGTGAATACATGAAATTGATTATTTTTAGAATGTTATAATTTAAAAGAGGAAATTGAATTTAAATAGATGTTTGATAATAAAATGATTTTATTAGAAAATTTAATTTTAATTAGGTGCATGAAAATGCACAAGTAGTTATTTTAAGATGAAATGATTTTAAAAGAGAAATGAATATTATGTATTATTTGGTGCATGCAAAACACGGATAGTTAAAATGAAATAATTTTTATAGAGAAATTGATTTTTATTGTTGTGTGTGTTATTGTGGAAAGTGGAGTTAAACTATTAGTGTTAATTTTCTTATTGTTTGTAAATGAAATTAAATTAATTTGATTAATTTCAAGTAATGCGTTGATGATTTGATTGGGTTTAGGGAATCTGAATGTTAGATTAATTATATCCCTGAATTGCTTATTGGTTGAGTTTTCTTTGTTTGCGTTGTTGGGCAATTGAGTTGTTTAGTTTTGTAAGTCTTCCAGAGAAGTTCATTCTATGTGGGGTTGTTATATATGTTGGTTCAACTTTTGATTTGTGTTGGGTAGTGCATGTGGGTGTAGACAATTTGAATGCCCGGTTACCACAAACGAGATATGTGATATAGTATGGATACCCGGTTACTACGAATGGGTTGTGTGACCTTATGTTTTAAAGTTGAGATGTGTTAATATTATTGTGCACCTTGTCTACCCATAGATTTATGGATTTGAACCTAGTGTTTTCAGTAGGAGAGTGGCTCTTTGTGATTGGTTGATTTCACAAGTCTCTAGGAGTGATCTATTGATGTTATGTTTTGTGATCTATTGATCTTATGATTTTGGAATCTATAGGTGTTGTGTTGTCTATGTATTCTCATATCACTCTTGTTTGGAGTTGAGTCTTGTTTTTTCTATTGGACCTCCTTGGTCGAGGATTTTTCCTTTTCATCTCCTAGCATGGGGGGTGGCTTTTTTCTAAAACCCACATGGTTGGGTGGAACGTGCTATGCACCCCATTGGGTTCTCCACTAGCATTTGTACGGTGCAGTGCCTTCTTGATGTAACATGAGCTAGAGATTTTCTTGTACGCTAGATGTTAATTATGTATTTTAGTTATACTCATGTATTGATGAATTACTCTCACATGTGTTGGGAAGTTTATGATGTAAACTTATGTATCTGATTTATGTATTATGTTAGAAGCTGATGTAAAGTATAAATGTATCATTGTAATCATGTGATAAAAGATAGTGGTTATCGTATAAGCATGTTGTATATATGTGTATGGTTATTAATAGAGTTGATCTTGTTCATAATGGTTTATCTCTTGTGTATGCTTTGATGTTATAGTTATGATAGATGAATAGACTTAACTAATGCATTTTGGAATTTCATTTATCTTTTCATTTTGGGCTTGAATATGTAATGTTACCTTGTGCACCCCAAAGGACTTAGGTGACGAACTTGTATTCATGTAATTGAATCTCATGCAATGGAACTTAATATGCATATATTATATATTTTATATTTAAAGAAAAAAATTGTGCTATAGTTGTTGTCCATTGGGGTTTGCACGGTGGGGCATTACACTATCAACATCTAGTTATTAGTTATGCAATGTGAGGTAATGCTTTGAGTTTGAAAGATCTGCAATGCAATGTAATTAGTGATATGAATATAAAATACAAAAATCTATTTTGTACAAAACATCACTGAGGAAAAATTCCCCCCATAAGAGATAATGAAGAAAGTCCATACAACCCCCCTCAAGAGTGAGTCCCTGCTTGAATGTCACAATGTTAGGAGTCCCCAATCTTAACTGAAGAAGGAGACAAAGTAGAACAATGTGAAGACCGATGTAGAGTGGACCAAAGATGATGATGAGTCCTCCAAATGTTTCTCCAAAGGAATGCCAAACTGTGACAAACACGGATGGAAAGAATTAGGTGCAACTATAGAAGATGTCACATAATTGGTGATTGAGCTGAAATTTTCAACTCAAGAGTAATTGCAGAATTTGTCGAAGAAGAATTGTAGATGTATCCACACTGCAACAGGAATAAGAATGGAACCAAGGAGACAATTGCTTGAGTATCAATTGGACACTCTCTTGACATAATGGTATATGATCCCTATCACAACTGGAGATAGGTACCAAGTCTCTGGATATAGAACCAAACTTCTGAAAATAGGTAGAGTGCTTCCAAAAAAGGAGTGTCTATATGGTATTTATTCCATCACACCAAAATGCACGGGTAACCAATCACTGCACTCGTTGAGTATATAGGAGCTAACACTAGATACATAGATCAATCCAAAGAAGCATATAGTATGACATAGTACATTGAATGTGGCACTTTATTTTAGTGCAATTACAACATTACAAAGAGGAGAACTACAACAACCATGATGCAAAATAGGAAAAAAGTGCATGAGAAACTCTGGAGAGCTCAGAAAGACCTTTCCAATGTCGCAAGAAGCATGAAAAATGGATGAATGGTGCAAAATTTATGAGCTCAAGAGTGCAAAATGGGAATTTGTCTTCAACGAGCAATAAATTCTATCAAATAGCAAAGTTTTTGAAAATCACCTATACCACTAGAAATTTGAGCTTGCCAGCTTTCCGATGATATTTCGTTTGCAAAATTTTTCCATCTAGAGCAAAAGTTATGCAAAGAAAAAAAGAGGACTAGAAAATGGACTTTATAGGCTAACTGGGTACAAAAAATAATGCTAAAATGATAAAAAATTCTACCCATGGTTGCGACATATGACCTCCAACATAATAAAGGGTTTAAAAAATAGTTTTAACACCCCGGCCACCATTGGTGGCAGATGGACGGAGCAGACAAAGAAGGGGTGGTGCCCCAGTGGCCGCACCACCCAGGGGCCACCCCACCCTACGGACTATATACTATGTGTCAGCTTATTAAACAAATTTTAATTGCAAACTTTTATAAAAAAATGTCGATATAAACTTTACCACCAGTGAGCAATCAATAATCACAGTGTATCATCGATGGCGAAGGCAGCGACTATCCAGCCCCAGGAATGCAATGGGGCATGGATGTTGCATCCATGCATAAGAAGGCATCCCTACATGGATGTTGCATCCATGCATAAGAAGGCATCCCTACAGTCAACATACCCCATAGCAATTATTTGGTAGTATAACAACATTTGGTATTCATGTTGGAATTTCTTTAAAAAAAATAATAATAATTAAATAATTGTTATGTTTTATTTTAAAAATAATAATTTTTAACATTTTAAAAATAAATAAGTTTTTAAATCAATTTTGTATTTATTAATATGTTTAAATGTATGTAATAAATTAAATTATTAAAAATTGATATTTTTATAAGCATAAATTATATATGTATAAAATATTTTTATTTATTTTTCAAATTTAGTGTAGATTAATAAAATGGAGGAAGCAGGTTTTTATTTATTTATTATTTTAAATTTTTATCTATATATACAAATGTTATGCAAAATAAATTTCTAACATTAAATTAGTTCTTTAGATTTAAATAACTAAAATGTATATAAATTTAGATTTATAGATAAAAATTTTAAAAGATTTATAGATTATTTAAATACCAAATATAAGTTATTAAAAATATTTAGAAATTATTATAATTTAGATGAAATAATTATTTATCTAGTAACTCTATAAAATATTAATATTAAGGTATTTTTTAAAAAGATTTATAAATTCAATACAAATAAATTAATAATTATCATATATAGATTTTTAGATGTATATCAAGTTATACATTTTTAATATTCTTAAGATATTTTTTATATTATATATAGATAAAAAAAAATAAGTTCCAAGGAAGCACCGAGGAACGAAGAGTACAGCTCAAGAGAGGCTAAGCCTCACATCAAGAGAACCAAGAGTAACTAGAGCAAATGGGAATATATACAAAGCATATACAACAAAAAGTGAGGCGAGTATAAAACAAAGCAGCCACTAGCTTAAAATGTCTTCTATGTTATCAACCCAGGCCGTCCACCCCTTGGCACCTTCCATCCAGACGATGCGCTTCGCTTCCTGAATCTGAGCCAGCATGAGGATCTGCTCCTTGTTGACTTTCTTGTTGTTCTTCACCTCTTGGGTCAGCATTTTGTAAGTTTTCTCAAATAACTGCAGATTGTCCATAGTCTGCCTCCAAGCGTAACCTCCTTGCATCTCATATATGAAGAACGTGGCAAAGCCATTCTTAAGGAACCTTTTGAGCTTCTCTTTTTCAATCAGCATTGTAGTGCGGACCTGCAAGAAATTTTTTAGATAAATGAGTTTCCGAAAAGACTCAGTAAGAATTCTGGGATTGTTCTGATATCTCTCTTCGTTTCTACACTTCCAGATTTGCCACAAAATAATAGAGGAGAGGATTTCCAAAATAAGTTAGAGTCTTGTTTCAGCCCAACAATATGGCCGGTAATAATCTCAATGATGTTAAAAATCGAAGGATACATAATGCCAAACATATGCCAAATTTCCTTAGCAAACATACAGTCAAAAAGAATGTGTCTACCAGTTTCGGGTAACCTGCACATAAAACAATGATCAGTAACCGAGGAATCTTTTCTGATAGGGAGCCTATCAAGAATAACAAGCCAATTAAAACATTTTATCTTAGGTTCAGTAGGCCCTTTCTAGAGAATCTCAAAAGAATTCTTCCAAGAATGGGTGTCAAGGGTAGAATACCACACATTGTTGATATGATCTATAACGGCCTCAGAATGCCCGATAGTATTGTATATATTTTTGGCTTTAATTTTGTTAATAACGGTCCCATCTGGCCATTTAATGCTTAAGAATCTATGAGAGTCAATTTGACAAGAGGCCGGGAGATTCATGGTGGCCTTGCAGATCAAATTATAGGTTTTCTTCTGGGAACCGGGAAGGTCAAACTTGTTACTGAGAACCTCCCAGCCAATTAACCTGTCATGCTCAAACAAGTCAGCCAATTGAGAGATGCCTTTACTATTCCAGTGCCTAGCAGAGCAGCCCTGAGAGAGGGTGAGGGGCTTGCCAGAGGAGCTTAGGTTCCACCAGATGGACCTTTCACCATAAAGATGAGTATCATCGTGGAAGGTCTTGTTAGTGATAAAGCATTTCACATAATTCCAAGCTTTCCAAATGGATCTAAAGACAGCAGATCCTTGCACATTCACAGGAAAGTTACCAAGGACAAGATCATTAAAGGGAAGATTCTTCCAAGACTTAGCCTTCTTGGGGATACCCCTCTCAATGTTATTTCTAACCAGGACCTTCCAGGGATCATCGCCATCAAGAGAGTGAAAAATCCACTTGGCGGCCAAGGCAATCCCCTGGAGCTTAAGATCTTTTAGGCCAAGCCCCCCAAGGAGTTTATTAGTATGACACCACTCCCATTTAACCGCATGCATTTTGTTTTTGCCTTTGCCATCAGACCAAAGAAATTTCCTAATCTCTTTTTGAATTTCAAAAATCTGATAGTTACTGAACATCCAAGCTGAAGAATAATAGATATTATAAGACGAAAGAATTTTTTGGCAAACCTGCACTCTACCAGCCAGTGACAGGGCCCTGTTGTGCCATTTATTAAGCTTCTTTAAGATCTTGTCTTTGACCCAAGACCACATATCTTTAAGGGAGGGGTCGATGGAGAAGGGGATGCCAAGATATCTCACAATCTTGGTCGGGCCACCCCACTGAAAGTGATAGTTCTTGAACCAGTTAGGCGGCTGCTCATACCAACCAAGGCAGACAGACTTGAGGTGGGAGAGGCGAGCGCCCGAAATCTTGCAGAAGAGGTTGAGCTTGTGATACAGGGTTTCAAAATTGTCAGCCGAAGCTTCAAGGAAGATCGCCGTGTCATTAGCGAACTGGCAATTAATAAGCTCATTGTTATTAGGAAGAGATATGCCTTTAACAGCCGGGGAGATAGAATTGTCTCTTAAGATGTAATACAGAGCTTCAGAAGCAATCACAAAAAGGGCAGGGGCCAAGGGGCAGCCCTGTCTGATGGATCTTCCAAGAGGAAAAGAGTCAGATAGGGAGCCATTCACGTCGACCTACGCGAAGGCATCTTTGAGTAAAACTTTAACAGAATTGCAAAAAGAACTAGGGAAACCAAACACCTCGAGCATCATGGAGATGAAATTCCATTCCACTCTATCGTAGGCTTTCTCGAAGTCCAGAAGGAACATGACAGAATCTTGCTGAGAAATGTTAGCCCAATTCATGGCTTCCCAGCCGGTGATCAAGTTTTCCAGAATATATCTCCCTTTAATGAATCCCGTTTGGGTAGGGCACACAAACTTGGGCAGGATATTCTCAATTCTAAGAGCCAAAATCTTGGCGAAGATTTTATAGGAAACATTGAGGAGAGTAATAGGTCTCCAATTCTTGATGAGCGCTTTGTCCCCATCCTTGGGGAGCAATTTGATAATCCCCCTATTAATGGAGGTGCCCAAGGAGCCTCTAGCAATGGCCTCAATATAAATATCCAGTAGGTCTTTGCAGATCCAATCGATATTAGCCTTGTAGAACTCAACAGGAAGACCATCAGGGCCAGGGGCCTTGTCATTATTAAGCTCTTTAATGGCTTTTTCAATTTCTTCAAGAGAGAGCTCTTTGGACAGCTGATTAGCTTCTAAAGTGGAGATCTTGTTGGGAATGAGGGAACAGACTTGGGTTCTCAAGAGGGTGGCATCCTCCGAATCCTCAGAGGTGAAAAGATTATGATAAAAATTGACAAAGGCCTTTTTGATGTTTTCAAGGTCGTTGATCTCATGGTTATCAACAACAATTCTTTCAATATTCTCATTAGACTGCTTTTGTTTGGTGAGGTTGAAGAAGAATTTGGAGCCTCTGTATCCATAGTGGAGCTAGTGAGCACGGGATCTGACCTTGGCGCCCTTGACCTTGACCTGTTGGTGTTGTCTAAGGGCATCTTTAGCCTTCACAACATGAGAGATGAGCTCACAATTAGCAGGATTGGCTTGGATATTGGCTTCGGCAACCTGAAGCTCGGAGGAAAGCTTCTTTTCCACAAACCTAAAGTCTTTGGACCTTTTTTTCCCTATGGTCTTCAACAGATTCTGCCAAGCATGAATATTCAAGTTCCATCTGTCCAAATGAGACATGGTAGGGAAGCTTTTTCTGTTTATGATATTAATGATACGGATGGCACAAAGAGTGTCATCATCTTTGAGCAAGTTAGTGTTGAGGAAAAATTTGGGATTGGATCTTTCGCTACGATAAGGGGAGCTGTTGATCCTAACACAAGAAGAGATAGGGTGGTGGTCGGAAAGAGAGGTGGGGGTAACAAGGACCGAGGGGCCGAAGTTATCAGGAAGAAAGGAGAAGAAGTTCTTGTTGGCATAAAAACGGTCAAGCCTAGAGTAAATCCTATAGGGACCCTGTTGGAAGTTACACCAGGTATGCCATAATCCAGGGTAAGAGTCTTTAGTACCAGCTAAGGGATCAAACAGATGTTTGGAATTTATCATCTTATTCCAGTGCATTTTTTCAAAATCTTTCCAGACAAACGGAAGACCACCAAGTTTATCTTCCTGAGATTCAATCATGTTGAAGTCTCCCCCCACAAGCCAGAGGATATTAGGGAGAGCAGCCAACCAGTCCCAAAGACACACTCTCTCCTTGAAATCATTCGGGGCATAAATTGAACATATGCCAAATATAAGATTATTGAAATTGAGGGTAACCCAAACCGCCCTGTTACAGGGGGAAATCCCATTGCCGGTGATATAATTGGCCCATTTCCTGTTGATCAGAAGGGCAACGCCTCCCCTGCCTCTAGGGTGGTTGGTGTAAAACTTATTAGCATCTTTCCACAGAAAGTTGAGGTTGACATCCAGAGTGTATCCGGTGGCCTTAATTTCCTGCAACATAAGGAAGTCCATGGCTTTGCAAGTGTCAAGGAAACGCTTAATGATCCACCTTCTGTCAGGGGATTCAAGACCCCGGATATTCCACGAAATGCAATTCATTGGGGAATATTTAAGGGGGGCGCGCAAAGGTCAGAGGCGCTTGCCATGGGAGCCAACACAATGCCCTGAGAGTCACAAGTCTTTTTCTTGGAGGGGTTCTTGTTTTTGGAGCCTAAGCGTCTCCCCCTCCGCTTAGCCGTGGGAAAAGCATCTCTTAGCTCACCATCATTCTCAGAATCATCATGGGAAATGTAATCCAACTCCACGGAATGTTTCTGATGGAGAGAGGCCGAACCCTCAGAAACATTGTTGGCCGGGATGATTTCAAGCAAACAATCATCCCCAAGTTCACGGAAAACTTTAGGGGGGAAGCTTAGGGGAGGGGGCGGGTCAGGGCACCTGAAAGAGCCGTCCATCATAGCCGAGCATGAAGGGGTGGAGCTGGTTAGAGGTTCTTTGGATGCGGACTCAACAGAATTGACGGCGACAGGGGTAAACTGAGAACAAAGGGCTCGAGACTCCTCTGATTCGGTAATATTCTGCTTATCGGCCCTACGCCTTCGCTTGTTGGACGTTTTAACAACCGCAGTGAATCTGGCGTTCGGAACACCGGCCACGGGGGGGAAGGAATCACTTGAGAGACCGGATGGGGGGGGAGCAAAAGCAGTGGATGGGATGAAGGAGGCCAGAGGGGGGGCGGGTTTCATGGGCACCTCAGAAGGAGGGACTTTCTCCAGTGAAGAGTCCGGGTTAGGGTTACCGGCGGACGACGAATTACGGGGAGGCGAGGTTTTGGCGGGCAGGGGTTTTTTCTTAATGATAGGGCAGTCTTTCCTTAGATGCCCTTCCCTTCTGCACAGGAAGCACGCGTTCAGACCCCCAAGAATATCAATGGGGCACACAAATTTGTCATTCGTAATACAAATATTAATTTCAGGGGGGATTTCATAATCGGGATTCAGCAAAATAAGAACCCTCGCGTCCATATGAGGGACAAGTCTGACAGTGTCATCCATACGGATGACCTTACCGAGAGGTTCAAGCAACTAAGGGAGAAATCGCCATAAAAAAGGCGGGATTTGTTTGATCACAATCCATCGAGGGGCCGAGAGCGCGATGACTTCCTCATGAATGGCCTCAGGTGACCAAGCAATGGCGCGGAAGGAAGTAGATCCTACAGTCCAGTATTGTTTTTTGAGAATTTCCATCTGGGCTTCATGAGTGGTAAAAAGAATAACAAACAACCCTTTTTGAATCTGTCGACAGAAAGATATGTGGAAGCCCAGCTTCAAGTTCCAAAAGTTGTGAAACCAGTCATCAAGAAACTTTCTTGGCGGACATTTATCCACATCAACAGCAGAAAAGAAAATAGCAGAATTTTTAAGTCTATTTTTCTCCTTACTAATTTCAGCTAGCATTTCGGGATTAGGAGAAACAGAGAGAGATGTGGGAGCAACCCCACAATTCTTACCGGTTTCGGAGGTTTCATTAGGGCTCGATAGGGTAAACCTCGCACCCTCGTTGACAGAGATACCAGCTTTCGCCACCGCCTCAGAGAATGTCTTGGGTCTCGAATGCAAGGGGGAAGAATCGGGAATGTTTAGGCAAGAATTGTCAGAAGCCATAGATGGTAAAGGTACCGCCGAGGGGGAATTAGGGGGTACGGCCTCTGCCGAACGGCAGAGAGAAGAGGACGAAGAGAGATTCATCATAAATGCTCATAAAAGACCTAATCTACGCAGGAAAGAACACACCTGAGACGCCGCCTTTACCCAGCTATCGAGGAGCAAGAAATTCATCGCCTTCTTCTCCTCAACCCAAAAATGTCCTAAATAAATAGAAGGTGAATTATTTTACTTAAAACATAATTATTTATTTTATTTTTATTTATATTGCATTTACTTAATAATCATTTTAGAGTTAATTTAGGAGTTTTTTTTTTAAATATATGTCATCTTTTTTTATAATTTTTGTTAACACCCACATCATTACACTCCACTCCTTTCTATCACTATAGTTAGGTCTCTCCACATAAATATAATATACAATTTTAGTTATAAAATTGATTAAAATATTTAATTGTTATTATAATGATGTTTATAATTGAATTATGGGTAAATGCACAAAGTTGAGTCCACTTAAGGTGGAAGTTTTTGGTAATTATTGTCCCAAAAAAGTTGATTTGAAAATAATAAATATTTTAAAAATAATTATATTTATTCTAAATAATTCCCAAGTGAAAACGATTTATTTTTTAAAATTTGTTTCTCGATAAAATTATATTTTTTAATTTTGAAAATATGAAATCTGTTATATTGGTTAAAATTGAATTAAAAAAAGAGTCCTATTTGGTGGTGCCTAAAAATTATTTTTTTAATAATAGATCTTTGAAATAACGAATAGAAAAAATATTTTTTTAAAAAAATGAATCCTGTTTCATTAAAGTAAAAAAAATTATTTTTTTATAAAATGAGATCCTATTTTAGAACAAGATCCAATTTTTTAAAATTTTAATTTTTGGTCAAGTTTTTTCTTTGTTTTTTGTTTTTCAAGTTCAGGAAAAGACTAATGGGGACCCGGTTTACCAAATTGAAGGTCTTGGCCAATGTCTAAGAAAAGAAATTATACTAATTTTATGTATTTTTTATTTTTTTTTATATTTGTAAAAATTAAAACCCATTATAGATGAGATAGTGTAGATTCCAAATATGTACTTTTTTTTACAATTGGATTATTTTTCTATTTTTTCAATTAATTTCTGATGAAACTAGTCCATAAACTTGAAATATTGTAGTTTTTTAGTAATTTAATAACTTTTTATTAAAATAATTTTTTGAAAAATGAATTGTACGAGAGCATACTTCAGACAATTCTTTTCAATTTGAAAAAAAAAATGATATGTTTAGGTCATCTTATATGTGATGAACACAACAATTTTTCAAAACAAGCTGGCCAATAAAAAATTAACAAAAAAATATTCAATAAAAAATTACAAAAAAAAATCGAAAGTATGCTTCAGTGAGTTACAAATCTTTTCCCAAAAGGATTCAGAAAAATGCGATTATTTAGATCAAAATATGGATGACATATATGTGCATGGTATGGTAAAAAGAAGTGACTTTTAAACAGTGGATTTTAGAAATTCCTATTGAAAACCAATTTATATCATTTGGGTATTAAAATAAATTACATATTTGGAAACTAGATTTCGAGTACTACATTTTATCATTATTGACTTTTTTAAAATTCCATCTTTAAGTGCTTCAAATTTTAAGGTCAAATGTGACAAATTCTGAAAATCAGGGAAAACACTTCCACTTTTTGGCCAAAAATGGACTCAACTTGCACACACCCATGACCATAATATAGGGAAAATTGAAATCAATAAAGAATAAATATATAATTTTTTGGATTGTTATTTTTCTAAAAAGTGAATAAATAATAAATTAATATTATTAATTATGTAAGTATTATTTTATAAATTAATATATATTTAATGTAATTTTTAATTTAACAATTATTATATGTACTTTCTATGATATATATGTATAAAATTAAACATATAAGCTTGATGCTATTTGAAACCTTGGTATATGGATTTTTGTAGTGGGAATTAAGGGGAAGGAGATCCATTTATAATAACTCCATCATTATCCTTGAACGACACTCCAATTTGATCGTATATCTTAGGGCCAAATCCCAACCATTATAGCATATTAAGAATGAAGGTCTAGTAGATACAACCATAAAGTGTATCGAAACCTAACTTGATAATTAGACATCTTGGATAGTTTACTACACCCATTCTATTGTCTCTCATGTGAGAGACAAATTGTCTAAAATAAATCTACCACCTAAGAAATTGATATATTCATCGAATGATGTCCTGAACAATGTATTTTATTTTGCAAGCCAACACGTTGAAAATATTTTTTATGAGGTATTGAGTAAGGTAATAAGTTATCATTCATTCATAATGTATTCATCTTTATCTTTTGGCAGAAACTTGATCAAACCCTAGCTAATGATAACCCTCAAAGAGATTTTTTTAATTCCTTATAAGTAAACATAATAGAAATCTTCTCAAATGTGGGGCCAAAGAGCTCTATAAAATTCAAGTAGAAATTTGTCTATTAATGGGCTCTTCTCTAAATCCATACAATTAAGGGATTTATCTATCTCTTCTATGGAAATAAGAAAGTCAAGGAAATTATTGTATTCAAGGTGTATGTTGCAAGAGATGAAAAAAATAGCACTTTCTTCAATAATGATAGGAAGGAGATCTCTAACCAATTCATCAATGAAGTTTTTTTAATGCTCATAAAAAGTTTGCATAAAAGAAAAGTTGTTAAAAATTTTATGATAGAAATTTGTTCCTTTTTATGCTTGTGTTACAAAATTCAAAGAAAAATCTAGACCTTTTCTCCCCATATTTTATTTAGTAAAGGAAATCATTCACTTGGGATCCTTTTCCTTTATAGATAGTTAAATTCAAATTTTTAAATTTTTAATATTAGCAATTGATAGTTGGATGAAGATATTATGCAGGCTGGTAGCTAAAATAGAATAACCATGTTCTAGCTATTCTTTAAGGGAATTTTCAAGCTTGTTGTGTTTGGTAGCAATTGTTCACTTGTAATAATGAAGAAAAAAAGTATACTGGGGAATGATTCTTTCCCACCAACTGATCCACATGTATCTTACTAGGGTTTTGATTTAATATTCCAAGTAGCTAAGATGTTATCAATGTAGTCTTGATGCTCTAAGTGGGAAGAATTTAGCTTTCATGGAGGCTCATTTGAAATTGGTGAAGTAAAGCATTGTGAAAATGAGGGGGTGATTAGAAATCATAGCTAAGACTTGTCAATATGAACAAAAAGGCTAGTAGGGGAGGGGAGCATATGCAAATTAAGAGATATAAAAATAAGCTAGAGAACTCATTTTCCTTAAGAAGCCTTCGCAATAATTGGACCATGCGAATCAATGCAAATATTTGAAGGTCAACTTTGTCAAAGAGGGGTCATGAAATCCTAAGAACCAATGTTAAGCCACTATCAAGGCATCAAATTTAAAATGGGATAAGCTAAAAGATTTGTCCCAACTATAATCAAGTGGATGTTCCATTTTGATGAATTCACCCCCCAAAACCCATTCAATATTAGAGAGGTGAAGACATAGCCATTCCCAAAGAGAAAATATCTCTTAAGGGGGATTAGGGACATAAATAAAACAAAACTCAAATAATGTTCCATGAATGAGAATGGTAACCTAAATGCCCCAAATGCCACATGTTTATTGATCTAAGGAGCAGAGCCTAATACAATATTTCCAACACTATCAACATGATTGATGTGAAAGAAGAGAATCTCTTGCCAAATGGAGGTGAGAATTCCATCTGATCAAATTGTGATTTTGCTTCTTGAAGCATTACAACATCAAAACAATTGTTCTGAGTAGAGTGCTTGACATGAAAATATTGGGTGATAATTGTCAAACCCTAAACATTCCAAGATTAAACCAACTCGCCAACAGAAAAACGCACAATGCATCACTTGTTAAATTAAGTCAACATACTCACATTCTATTCTATATATTTTTTCCCCATAGATAACCCTAAAAAATATTGACAAAACTGTCAATTGGTACTCACATACACACATGTCGGTTGATTAGATTTGAGCCCATCCATGAATCTTAACAAGACCTAACATGGAGATGCTGGAGACCACAACAACATTGGGGCCCATAACCAGAATATTCATATCCTATAAAATGGATATTATAGCTATAAGCATACAACCTTTGTTGCTCATCACACAATACTTTCATTTTATTTTAATTTGGCAATCTTCATCAGACCAACAACAGCAATTCTGTCTTTCTTGACACTGACGTTAAACTAAATGGAGAGCACTGTTGTAGTTTGCTTTGTCGGAATCTACAGATCTTGTGACATTAAAAGCAGCCTTCAAAATCAGCTTTAGACTTGGGAAGTCTAGTATGAAGATTTGAACCCCAAGATCTTCAGATTGTTAAGGAAAGCTGCTTTTTTGTTTCGTTTTGGGATGACTGAATAACTATTTTTAGTTATCACAGTAACTCTTTTGGACTGTGTCATTAATAGTTAATGCTGCTCCATCGCTCTTCTGCACCTGTGTACATTTATCTTTTTCCGACTGTAACTGTACGTGACTGCTAATCTTTAATTCTTATCAGTATTTGCTGTATTCAAGAAAATAAAATGGGTTTTTGATCTATTGATGAAGTTGAATGGTTTCGAATGAATGCATGAAGTCTTGTTAGTGTCCTGGTATCATATGGGATGAGGCTTCAGGTGACTTTGGTGGAATGGATAACCTTCCATTCTTGGCTTTCAGTGGAAGAGATTTCAGTCTAAGGCTTGTACTTTGACATCATGTGACTAAACAATTGTGGGTTTGATAGAAAATCTTATAACAAAAATAAATAAAAACTTAATGTAAATTTTATCTATTAAAACATTTATTTGCATTTGTACAAATCCTTTGACCAAATCAAGGTAGCAAAATGTATTGTGTTTTATACGATGGATTTAAAATATGAAAAATATAGAAAAATATACGATAAATTACATATATTTAAAAACACATTGATTTATTTAACAATTAAATTAACAAATTCTGAAGGAAATTTATAAATGTTGGAGAGCAAGAAATCCATCTATAAGGATTCAAGCAGGTTCCCTCCATGGCTAGGCTTTGATGATTTTCGGAGATGCTAAGGGGAAGAGGAAGGTGAAAAGAATAGATCTTTAGTAAAAGAAGATTAAGGGATAGATCTTTAGATGAGGAGGTGGAGAAAATTTTGATTGACCTCTAGTTGGAAGCCCAATGAAATGTTTTGAAGTGAGACATGTGGTTGTTGCAATTATTGTTTCATTTGTTATTGTCTCATTTGCAATGTTCCTTGGCACCAAGAATAATAAAGGTGTTCTTCCTTTGAAGGACATATTGGATGAGCAAGGTGTTTTAAAGGGATCTAGTCTAATTCTAGGTTTGAAGCAAGGTTTTTTAGTTCCATCCATGGTGGTTGTGCACCAAGCAGGTTCTACTTCTAGCACAACTAGACAAAAGGATATCTTGTTAGCAATGGGGAAGAGGAGATCAAAGATGGCCCCCCTCCCTCCCTATCATGATGTGGGTAGGTTGCAATGTGTGGATAGTTCTAGTATTGTTGGTGTTGGTGGAAGAGGAGAACAAAGAGTTTTTGACTTTGATCACCTTGTCTTCAAAGTGTGGAGATTGGGTGTTATAGATTGAGTATGAGATTGCATCTATTGTTTGTTAAAAATGCCACAAGGCTGGCCACTTTTTCTACATCTCTCCAAGTCAACATGAGGAAGTAGAGTTTATGAAGGTAAAAAATGAGATATGTCTTCTTCAAGTTAATGAAGTGGTGTCTTCCACAAAAAATAAAGGCATTAAGGATTGTCCTTTGGTGGGTGGTTTTTTCTCTACAAAACATGGTTGCTTCAATTGAGAATGATACAAAGGGAGGGTGAAGTGTGGAATGAATAAGATCTTGATCCTTTCCCTTTGTAGATGGATCTTCCTTTTGTTTGTTCACCATCCTTAATCAAGGAAAATAGGAAAATGGAGAATGAAATCCTAGGCAATCTTTGTGGGTTAAGGTGTCCACTACGCCCAATCAAATCTTATGATCCAAGTTTGATTGTAGAGAGAGAGAGAATCCACTTCGATAATTCAATGAGCATAATTGTTGTGATTTTTTAGGGATCTCTAGAGCTCTATAGGTTTAAGTTGCTTGACTAGCCTTATTCTTGGTGGTTTATCCTGTGTTGTTTTTTTTAAGTTCCATTATGTGAGTTGTGTCTAAGTAGTTACTTTTATGATTATAACTGTTAGTTTGTAAAATTAGTGCCACTAGTCCTTCTAGTTGTCTCAATGTTCCTCTGTTGGGTTTCAATGCTATATATGACTATGAATTTGTAAAAAGGTTTGAGCCCTTTCAAAATCCTGCATTTATCCTTTACAAAAATTATACTTTATAATATTTTTGAAAGTTTAAGGATAATTCAATTATAAACAACATAATAATAGATAAATATTTTAATCAATTTTATAACTAAAATTGTATATTACATTTATGTGGAGATACCTAACTATAGTGATAGCAAGGAGTGTAGTGTAATGGTGTGAGTTAACAAAAACTATAAAAAATGATATATTCTTACAAAATAAAACTCTTAAATTAGCTATAAAATGATATCTCTTCATATTTTTATTCAATATACTATTTAGTACATTTTTTAATGTAAAAATAAAATAAATAAAATATAATGAATGGCAAACCTTTTTAAAAGTAAAATTACAATTTAGCAAAATAGTTCTTCAAATAAAAACAAAATATCAAGATGAAAGAGAGCATGAAACAACTTTCACACATGTGAATAAAATATGCACAATAGTATGTAAATACAATGATTAAGCTTGCATATATAGGCAAGGATGAGGGGGTGAGAAGGTAGGAGTTAAACATTTGTGAGCTCACTTGACAAGTGGATGAGCAAGTGACAAGTGTACATGCAATAGGTGTCTCAAGTCATGATGACACATGTCTTAATGCTATGGAGTGAGACAAAAGCAAATGAAACCTAAGTAAATTGCTAAGTGTGAATAGGTCAACCTAGATAAGTGATTAGCTAACTAAGTAGATAAAGACACTATTTACACTAACATAAAAACTTAAATAGTTTAAATAAAATAGAATAATTCTCAATAAATGAAACAAAATATTTCTTTACTAAATAAAATCAATATAGTTATATGTTATGTTGAGAGATATTTCATTGAAATTATATATTCATTTAAAGTAATTCTATAGATTTTTCTAAAGATAAATATGTTAGTTATTTTTTAAAATTAAAGATTGTATTTTTAAATTATACCATGTTTAAATCTTTCTAAATAATCATTTTCCCATCTTTTATATGTATAACTTTTTTATTAAAGACAGATTTTTTTGTATATATAAATTAATTAGAATAGAATATTAGATTTTTAATGTTTATGAAATTAATCATATTTAAAAAATAACTAATTCAAGCATTTTTTAATTGCATCACACTGAAATTAATAAAAAGAAAGGAGGATAAATCAGCACTAGAACAAAAATCTGCAAGATCGCATTTAAAACCGTCCTTTTCCGGCTGATTCTAAAAATTGGGAAAAAGGGCCAACGTAAATTACATTTCATTTGCATTTCGCTCAAGTACTTCCAATATTTTTCTTAAAAAAAACGTTGTTTCACTAATATACATGTCTACAGCAGGCCTGTAGCCCAATTAAAAACAGATTTGGTCATAGTTTATAGAGGAAGAAGCACACAAATCCCAACATTCTGTATCAGATAGTTAATGTTGGACAGAGAGCTTAACTCAGAAATTCAGAAAATTGTTTAGAGCTTAACTCTGAATCATTTGCTGAGGACTAGGTGTAGCACTCGAAATCTGGGTGGTAGGTGAATTATTGAAATCGCTTATCTACTTGGGTTTCGGCCATTGTTATGGTATTTAGAAGTATATATATTGGGTTTATTCACTATTGCCACACAGAGCATGCTCATATAGTAGTACTCTTGGAGCTTCTGTCCATATTGCTTTACTGGAGCTTTGGTTATGCCGCTTGGGCTTTTGGGATCACTGCTGTAATGCAAATGAATGAGTTTAGTTCCAAGAAACAGGAACATGTGCATCTGCCTTTGCGTTATGACGCTTCCTTGCACATCAATGTGTAAAGGCTTACAAATGGGTATGATTTGAGTATGGAAGGGGATGCTTCTGCATCAGAAACTCATCATGGGTTTGATCTGGAAAGTGGTACTAAGGTCTCTGAAACAGAGGTTAGTTCATTTCTAGCTTCAGGAAGAAGTTTGTTTGGGAAAGTTTGGGGAAGGTTGAGCTTTACTCAGAGAGGTAGTGGATTAGTAAGTGGGCATAAAAGGAACAATGGTGTTCGATATGAGGTTCATTGTGGTCGCCAGCAGAAAGAAGTAAATGTGGGGTTTTCAGA
>VDFB02088355.1:0-11907 GCA_007258455.2 Sequoia sempervirens
TGTGTATGTGCCATCAAAGGAAAATGGCTAAGAGAATTGAAATTGGTCTGACACAAATAAGATACATTACTGGCTGCTATGTGCCATTGACATTCATTCTTCTGTCTCATGCATAATTTACATTCAAATAGTATCGTCCTATACACCATTATTGGTGCTAAAAATTGGATAAAATTCATGTCTTCTTGTTTCATAAACCAACAATATCTGGATTGTTTGTGTCCACTCTTTAGAATGATAGACTCATTGATGCTACTTACTTGTTGTTCCCAGTCTGTACATGAAATCATTAGGAATAGTAAAATTGATTGTACAGAAAGGCCACAGATAAGCCCGAGCCAGAGTCCCTGAAATAGTTATAAAAATGAAGCATAAGAAACAAATTAAATGTTAAAATAGTAATGCTCTATTCTTCTATTTTTGTTATGGGTGAAAACCCCAATAGACACTCTCAATTTACTTAAATATAATACTTTTTTAAAACCAAAGTTTTCATCGATCTGTTAAGCGTTGAAAACATAAATATCAGAGCTTTGGAAATCAAATGAATGGGTAAAGGTTAACTGACCCTGCCACCAACATGCAGTACAAAGGCTAAAAGAACAGCTACAGGAATGGCAACCATGTAATATGCTCCAAGATTAGCATAAGCACCTAATTTTTGCCACCCACATCCTCTAGCAACGCCTGAAGTATTATCTTCGAATTATCATTACTTCAATAGAAAATGTTTTTGTAGTGTTAATTTATGCTATCATGATTTCAAGATCAATATGTTTGTAGCTCCAAACATGACTATAGAGGGTAAATCTGAACCTGACAGAGTGCCTTGTATTCCATCCAAAATTGAGGAGACTGCTACTAGTGGGATCATTTTTGCAACATAATCAATGACTTCCTTTTCATTGCTGTAAGCATAGCCCCAAACATTTCGTATACAGAATAAAAGACATCCTATCATGACTGCCTCCACGATTGCCATAAAGAACATTACATGCACTGCTAAGCGGGCAGCATGCGAGTGTCCAGCTCCTAGTTCATTCGACACTCGTGTACTGCCATGCAACCATTACGAAATATTTTGATTGAGAATGATTTAGGTCAAATCTTTGATGATATAATATCTTAATTTTTTTTTTTCTCGAATAGGTTAAAAAACTAAAAGAAACAGCGTAGAAATTTACAAGTAGATTGTAAAATGTACTAACCTTACAGCAGCACCAAAACCAAGGGGAATCATAAATGCTAGAGTATCAGTGTGAAGGCTGCGAAATATCAAAACTAGCTCGGATAAAAATTAAGTAGATGCAATCAAATGCCCTTTTTAAGATTCATTCATGATTAAATTCTTAGATCTCATTTCATAATTAAAATTCTCAGATTACAGATACATACCAGATTGAAAGAACTGATGTCTCGAGTGTCTCGAGTTTTGGATTAGGCAACAGACCCGAGAAGAGAACAAGTATTTCAATGGACCATTTCTCCAAGCTGTTGACAGCCATAGAATAATGAACTGACAAAATAAGTCTAAAAAACATTCGGGTATAATCTACCGTGCATTATTAACAACTTACAGTATATTATGACGAACAAAAATGGATTTGATCTAATTTGCCAAACTGTTAATGTTCCTCACATGCTATGAAATTTGAATATCCAGAAGGGTTAAAAGGAAGTCTGTTAACCGCAAAAATGCTATGAAGTAATACATAGATAACTTGGACCATATCTTGCAGCTAAGAGATTAAATTAGTATACCAGATCATCATTGAAGATGGAATGGCAAGCTTGAGAAAATCTTTAATATTATGCAACGCCTCCCTTGTAAAGGATGTCCATGTCCTCTTGCATGCAGGTGAAATTTTAATATACAGTAAAAGAAGTGCCACATTGAGCCAGATAGAAATGCTGTTTGCCAAGGCAGCCCCTTTACTACCTAATCCAGTTTTAAATACCAGAGCCCAGCAGATGGGAACATGGAAACACAAAGTAATTGCAGAGCATAACATAATGGGAAAGACAATACTCTGTGACTGGAGAAATTTTACTAGTGGTTGAAGAGCTGCATCAGCAAACAGACTTGGAATCATCCATCTGGCATATTCCCCTGCTTCAAAAGATATTAAAGGGTCCTGCCCAAATGCAATAAGAATGTTGCCCATGTAAGCCCACAACACAGCAAGTGATACGCTCACACAAAAAAGAGTAAAAATAGCTCTCTGCACGTGAGTCCCAAGCAGATGGTATTGCTTTGCCCCATAGGCCTGTCCACATAGTGTTTCCAATGCACTTCCCATTCCCTTCTGTACAGAATGAAGAGAAAATAGTCGGTCTTCTATGCGACACTACGTTCATGACTTATAACTTAAATATTCAGTTTTCTGAATACACATGCTTACAGTAGACTTCAAAACTCTTAAAAAAGAAGTGAACCATAAGAACTGTTGAGATTATTTTTAGGGCCAATTCCGTCTAGCAGGTATGCAGACAGAATCAACTTACATTTTTTCATTTATTTTCACAAAAGGCTTTTCCAAAATCAATCGAGTAAGGATAAAGTTGACTATTGTTCCTTTCGCAGGAGCATAGATCAAAAAAAAGTGTGGATTTATTTATTTCGCTTTATAGAATACTATTAAAATCATGAAAGCAGTTAACCAACCTCTAAAAATCTTTGATCTTACACCAAGTGGGCATCTTTAAAATCAAAAAGATCAAATTTGATTTTTGTTTTGGAAGTCTTAGAGCTTAATTTCAAAGGTCCAATACAGGATCAAAAGCAGTTAAGATATTTGTATATGCCGAGCAACCCCAATTGGGATAAAAAACCAGAAATTTCAATGAACTATTCATGAGGAATCGATGATTTTTTTAGAACTTGCAGCGCAAGCTATTGAAAACAGAAATAGGATGTATATTTAGCACCGGGGTGCAGCCTGACTACAAGAACATGAAAAACGTGCCACATGAAGTAGTAATTTCTTTCTTTCATCCAACTGGAGCTTGAATGGCCCGCATACAATCGTAGGATCAATTGTCACCTGAGACTCAAACCCAGCAATCAATCCATTTTTCCAAGTTCACTTAGCTTGCAACCCCATTTCAAAAACTTATCAGAGCTACCTTCCTCAGCAGTGAAATATTTACTCAGTTGCAGGACCAAAAACTTTATGAAATATGGGTTGCAGGGTATGTCATATCCATTAAGCAGAGCCGTTGAAAGTCTTATGATTCTACGCTTTACAAGGGCAAGTTGATAGTTCAAGATCTATGGAATCATGTATGTTAGGGCTCAAGTGCAACTAAACATTTAAGTATACCAGTCACCTTGGAAGGAAAAGAGTCCAGATTCTCAGATAATGGTTTAATTTTTCAACCTTTCTAAAGCTTTTTTCTTTTAGGGAATTTAACAAGGAAAATCTCGGAAAAGCATTCAAACTATGAGCTCCTACAATAATAGCAAAGCGAAGCAATGTTTTTAAATTATACCAGCAAACAGAAGCCGGTAACACCTGCAAAGGAAGTAGCAATAGATGCACTAGAGAGAGCAAGCTCCCCTAAATGCCCTACCACCATAACAGATATCATTCGCGAGCTATGTTCTAACAAATTCACTGACACCATAGGCCCTGCTATCCAGCATTGTTTCTTTACTTCCTCCCATACTACACCTCCACTGCACTTCACTTCATCCTGCTTCTCTCCAAATACGACTGTTTCCTCCTTGGCTAAAAGTGGCTCCAGCACATCACTCTCATGCCCGTGGCTATGAATTGAATCTCCAGCCTCCATAGTTGATCGAAAGGAAGAATTATATTGGACCAACTTTAAGCTGGACTGTATGTTTACACCATAAGAACATTGAATCGCCTGTCCGTAGAAGAAAGATGGAAAAAAACAAAAATAAAAAAACTACGCTTCCACATTCTCTCACAGATTTTAAATTGTGTATTGCTTGTAGGGGGGAGGGTATCAAAGCCTAACTTGTGGACTTCCAATCACAGCTATTATCTTATACTACACAATTTCCATCAGGCCGTCCTGGAAATTTTCAGATCACAAGACGACAACGAGAACACATGAAGAGTTTCGAAATTTAACGAAAGAATATGTGGTACTTTATTGCAGGTGGCTGGCAATGAAGATGCCCCAAGACTATGATAGGAAAGCAATGGTTCTCCTTGTAAATTTGCATTACTGCTGTTAAATTATATGTATGTTTATCTTTATCGTTTATAAAAATAATTAAAATATTTCATTATGTGACAATCAATTGTATTGTATGGTCAGTAATGTTTTTTCTTAGGTAAGTAGAGTTTGAAAGGGTCTTGATCTTTATATAAGAAAAGGATAGATCATGATTTTTGTACAATAAAATGATAGATCATAATTTTGTACAACAAAAGGATAGATATGAAAGACAATTGTCAACAACTAATCATATTAATCAATATTCATCTATTTGAAAGTAAATGATATTTTGGTTTTTTTGATTGTATTGTATGGTCAGTAATGTTTCTAATTGTAAGAATCACATTAATTTGAAAGTAAATGATATTTTGATTTTTATGATCAATCCTACATGGTATGGATGATTTTATTGTGATTATATATGTATATTTGATGATCATACATGAAAATTTATATGGATAATAGCTACTTTGAGATAGAAATGATGTCAATCTCAATTCCATCCAAGAGTTTTGATTGGATCTCTCTAGATTTGCTGCTACATGAACCTATTTTTTAAAGCTAATGACTAGTAACAACACTTAAAAGTTGCTATCAATTGATTCATCTACCTATATAGATATTTATAACTTTTTTTGGCCAAGCACTTACACATTTATCTCTTTATCTCAAACAAAGCTATACATATTTATGTCTATTAATCATGTAATAGTACTTTAAGTGATGTTACTAGTTTTGAAGAATTTAATGGCGTGATAATGTAAGAGAGTCTCAATAATTTTATAGGAAAGAAATAACTTAAAAGACATAATTAATTTTGAGATTCTATTTTCATACATGTTAAGGAAATAGTTCAATTTTATACATGAAAACAAAAACATCTAAAAACTTTAAATTTATGAATATAACTTACAACTTTGATGAACCAAAATTATATATTTCAAATTCAAAATTTTAAAATTGAAATTTCAACTTCTATGAAAAATAAGATTGATTATGTGAAGTAGATTATTTAAAATTTGAAAAGATATATTGAGAATTAAAAAAATGTTAAAGGGAACTTTGGCTTTGTCACATCCTGATTTTGGATCAAGTTGACTATGCTATACTTTGATATGTGTTTTAAATTTTGATACCAAAAATATGTTTTGAAGACATTTAAAAGCTATGATTGTTCTACTTTATTATGTTTTTGATTAAGGAAAACATGGGTTTTGAAAGAGTCGAACCTTTTACAAGAAGAAAGATATAGCAATAAAAACAACAAGACAACAAAGGACAACAAAGATTGGGTTTAAGGTCCCTGCTAAAACCTGGTTATGGGTTGTTGGTCTCATCAAAACCAATGGATTGTAGTGGGTTGTTGGTCCTGTCAAAACCAATAAAGTCAAGATTCATGTAGAATATTGGTTATTTTCTAGGCAACCTACTGGCTTTTGGCTTGTTGTTGGCTTGTTGGGTCCCTGTTTCATTGCTGGATGTTTTTGATTCTTTCTTTTGGGCAGCTTGTTCTTCTTGGTGTGGGTTTTGGGTCCCCTTAAAACCTGATGGTTTTAGGTCCATTCAAAACCTTTTTATCCTCTTGTCAAAAACAAAGGACAACAAAGAAACAACAAACAAGACATTACAAAACCATTACAAATAACCAACCCAAAGTTAGGGTGGTTTACAAAATTGTTTCAATGATTTTTGTTTAACCATAGTAAAAAGGTTATTCTCCTCTAATATCAAATAGATATTGGTTTGAAATATTTGAATGTGAATTCATTATCAATAAGTTGTTAAATATTTATATTATGATTATCAGACTAACTACCTTGTTGGTTGCTTCGGTAAAGGGGTGTGGCGAGCTAGGGCGCAGAGGCTAGCTTGTATCTGTTGTTTTACATTAAGCGGTAGATTGTTTCTTAGCGCTCGCTGAGGGGGTCCGAGGGACCCGGTTGCCATTGGTTTTACTGGCGTAGGTGTTGTTTTCCGGCCATACGGTCGCTGCGTTTGAGGGGCGGATTCACCAGGACTCAAAGGGGCTTTCTCTGCAATCTTAGCATCCTCGGTTTGTGCATGGTTAGCGCGGGAAGTGCTCTTTTTCCCTTTTATTCGCGCTTCTTATGTTGTGAGATTAGCGCTCGTTGCGAGATCTCATTTTGGCGTTGGCCTGGTGAGTGGGGGGCTGCATGTGCCTTCTTATTGGTGTTTTAAATGGATGCCCACGTGCCATTAGATATGGCAGGTATGGATTCTACTTCGGCTGGGGTGAATGCTAATATTCCTCCTCAACATTCTTCTGGTTCGGGTGGGGCTCGAAATGGTGCCTTTAAATTGCATAAGGTTAATGGATGCCTGGAGAGGACTCAAGAACGTCCAGTTTTAGTTGTGCAATCAGAATCGGTAGCTGAGGATATCGAATACTATTGCAACCATGTCTTGATTTGTAAGTTCCTAGGGATGAGGGTTTCTCTCACGTTTCTGGATAATTGGATTCGTAAGACATGGAATCTGGAAGGAGACTTTGATATTCTAATGGCTGCAAATAACTTCTTTATGGTAGATTTCTCATGTGTTTCTGACCGAAACAGGGCTTTTGAAGGTGGTCCGTACTTCTATAATCAGGTGGGTCTCTTCATCAAACCATGGCATGCTGGCTTTAACTCGGCAGAGGAATTACCTTCTCGAGTCCCAGTTTGGGTTCGTCTGCCTCGGCTACCATTAGAATGTTGGAGAAGTGATATATTGCAGTCGATTGCATTGTTGCTAGGAAGACCTATTGGTCCATCTCAACAGACCCTAAATAAGCGCATTTTCTCTTATGCTAGGGTTTGTGTTGAAATTGATTTGAGTAAGCTGTTACCAGATTCTATTGATATGACTGTTGGATCCTGCTCCTGGACTCAACCGTTAGACTATGAGATGCTTCCATTCAGGTGTCGAGTATGTCATGAGTATGGACATCTCCAACGGAGGTGTCCCCGGGCCTTAGGTGTTTTCGGTACAAGTAATGCTTCTTCTCAGCCCTCTTTGCATGCAGATAAGGGTAAATCCCCCATGCAGGGAGGGGGGGCTGATAAGGAGGGATTTATCCCAGTGAAGACTAGGAATCGTAATCGAGGCCAAAAGAGATCATTTAAAGATAGGCAAGAGGAAGAGACTCTCAACAAATTTGAGGCTCTAGAGGATTTAGTTCAAGAGGAGGGTTTTCAAGAAGTCCTATAGAGATCAGGGAATTCTTTAGTGGAGGAGGTGCCTAGCATTCAATCTTCTGGGCCTCCAAATTTGACTCAGTTTGGAGTACAGGATGCTCAGATAGCTTCTGTTGAATCTCCTCCAGACCTTGCTTTGGCTACGACTGATTTGGTGTTGGAGGCATCTGGTGGGCTTGCAGACATTGGTGGAGCTCCTCCTGAGTTGCAAGGTGCTTTGGATCTAGGTAAACAGAAGTCTCACCCTCCTGGTTTAGGTCTGCATCAAAAAAATTTCAAGAAAGGGGCTCTTGAGAAACCTCTTAAGGTGGGTAGAAAGAAGGATCAGGAAAAAGTCAAGCTAACTGGTGAGTCGTTGGTTGAGTCAGGTTCGGTGAAGACTATTGATTCCCACTTCTCTCAGCCTCTTCGATGATTGTGCTCTCTTGGAATGTGCGGGGTATGAATAGCATCCCTAGACAAAAGGCTATTCGAGATTTGATTTGGTCTCATTCTCCTGATGTGGTTTTCTTACAGGAAACTAAGTTGTCTGTTGATAGTATGTTGGCGGTGGCTGCTAGGATTTGGGGTCGTGGTCAGTGCCAATGTGTTGGGGCGTTTGGTAATTCTGGGGGGGTGGCTTGTTTGTGGGACCCACGCAGAGTTAGACCTTTTTGGTGGGTCTCTTGCAGAGGTTCAATCTCTTGTGTGGCTTCTCATCTTGAGTCAGGGGAGAGAGTTCTCTTCTCCAACTTGTATGCACCGACTGACCTTCAGGGTAAGGCTCTGTTGTGGGATCATGTGCGATATGTGAGGTCTCTGGATCCTTATCTTCCTTGGATCCTGACTGGAGATCTTAATGTTGTCACTTCTTTAGAGGAAAAGCGGGGTGGTAATGTCCGTTTGGATTCTGCTTCGACTCTCTTGAAGGATAATATTGCTCTCTTGAACCTGGTTGACATCAAGCCGAGTAATGGGTTATTTACCTGGAGTAATAGAAGATGTGGGGAAGCAGCTATTTCTGAAAGATTGGATAGATTCCTGGTTTCTAGTTTTTGGATGGGGGATAGGTGGGTGACTAGCTCTGAGATTTTGGATGGCAGGGGTTCTGATCATTGGCCCATCAAACTTACTGCTACTTTACCCCGTCAAGGTTTAAAACAGTCTTTTAAGTTTCAGCTTATGTGGCTCAGGGATGATTCTCTTCATGACTTAGTTCTTGGGTGGTGGAGTTTTGGGAAGCTGGCTCATGGGACTGCTATGTACTCCTTCTCGAAGCAACTCCAGTTTGTGAAGTATAAGCTGAAGCGTTGGAATAGGCAGCACTTTGGTAATCTTTTCCAAGAAAGGAAAAATGCTCAGTCTCAGTTGGATGCTATTTCTCGGCAGATTCGGGACCAAGGTTTCATGGAGGAGCTTGGTGTGCTTGAGGCGGCTGCAGTGAAGGTTGTGGAAGAATGGAACTTAAGGGAGGAGATCTTTTGGAAACAAAAATCTAGAATTGAGTGGCTACAGGCTGGAGACAGGAATACTTCCTTCTTCCACAATTCTGTGAAGGACAGAAAGCAAGGTAATGTTATCTCATCTTTAGTGTCAGAGAATGGAGAGACTCTTTCATCTTCAGCTTCTATTTCTGCTGAGTCTACCCGTTTCTTCTCTACGTTGCTGTCTGAGGATTCCCCTCCTGCTGAGGTGGATGAAGCTTTGATCCTAGGTAGCATACCAAATTTGGTCACTAGAGAAATGAATGAATCTTTGCTTCGTCCTATCCCTTTATCTGAGCTTGAGGCATTTGTTTTTCAGATGAAACGGGGAAAAGCCCCAGGGCCTGATGGGTTTCCGGCTGAATTTTTCCAGGAGTTTTGGGAAGTGATTAAATTGGACCTTCTGGCGGTTGTTCAAGAATCTCTTTTGAACAAACAAATGTTGAGATCTATGAATGCTACTTTTTTGGCCCTCATACCAAAGAAGGTGGGAGCTAATACTTTGGATAATTTTAGGCCCATTGCTTTGTGTAATGTGGTGTATAAAATTATCACTAAGCTGATTGCTGAGCGGTTGAAACCTTGGTTGGGCAGACTAATCTCTGAAGAACAAGGGGGTTTTGTTGCTGGTAGACAAATTTTAGATGGTGTCATTATTGCTGCCGAGACCATCCATTCTATGGCGGGCTCTAAAGAGAAAGCCATGTTCATCAAGTTGGACATGGCTAAAGCTTACGATCGTGTGAAATGGGCCTTCTTGTTCAAGCTTTTGGAAGCTTTTGGCTTTGCTGGTGATTGGATTGAGTGGGTCAGGAGTTGTGTCACTTCTTCTTCCTTCTCTGTGTTGGTCAATGGTGAACCCTCTGAGTTGTTCAAGGCTTCTAGGGGGCTTAGACAAGGAGATCCCTTGTCTCCCTATTTGTTTATTTTGCTTGCGGAAGGCCTTGGGAGGTTTATAAGATCTCGTGTGGAGTGTGGCTTGATTCAGGGGTGGAGCTGGGGAAATAACATTCCCTCTCAGTCTCATCTGCAGGTTGTAGATGATACTGCTATCATGGGCCGTGCCAAGGTTGAGGAAGCTGTCAGATGGCGTAGCACTCTAGATTGTTACTTGGTTGCTTCAGGTCAACGAATCAATGAAGGGAAGTCCTTTATTTATTTCTTTAATACTCCAAAGATTATTCAAAGGAGGATCGCTGGTATTCTCCGTTTCTAGATTGGTACTCTTCCTTTTGTTTATCTTGGCATCCCACTTGCGGTTCACTCACTTCCTAAATTGTTTTGGAAGGGGATTTTAGACAAGTTTCGCAATTTGGTGAGTCATTGGACTTGCAGGTGGCTTTCTTCTGCTGGTAGAGTGACTCTGCTAAAGTCTGTGGTTCAAGCTCTTCCTATATACAGATGCTTTGTCCTCTCGGCACCATCTAGTTTTATCAAAGATTTTGAAAAATTGTCTAGGCAATTTCTTTGGACAGGCAACCTTCTCCATAGAAAGTGGAGCTTGGTTAAATGGGATGTCATCTGTAGACCGAAGCAGGAAGGTGGGTTGGGGCTTCGCAAGACTGACTTGAATGGGCAAGCTCTCGCTGTGAAACTATATTGGCGGTGGTGCTCTCAGCAAAACCAGTTGTGGGCAAGAATCCTTACCTCAAAGTATCTGGGTGAGGTCGAGAGTGCTGATGTGGCCCGCTTTAGCTTAGAAGGGAAGGGTTCTATGATTTGGTGCACTCTCAAAAGGGGTGCCAAGTTGGTCAAGCAGGGGTTGTTCTGGATTTGTAATGAGGGTAAGGAAGCTCTTTTTTGGCAAGATTCTTGGGATGGATATCCTCCCATTTTGGCTTCTCATCCTCATTTGCAAAATTTGTGTCAACACTTCACTGATGCTGGTTTTTGTCACGTGGCTGATTTTAAAATTCCTCAAACTTTGGGACATAGCTACTATTTTCAGGTGGAAGGACCCAAGGGAATGGCCTCCTAATGGAACAGTTGAAGACCGTCAAGAGCTTGCTGGGATTTTGTCTAAACGTGCTTGTAGCTCCCTTTCGGGGTGTGATGTGTTGGCTTGGGACTTTGATCCAAAAGGAAGATTCTTTGTAGCTTCAGGTTATGTGGTCCTTGATAAGTAGTTGTTTGGGAGTACTGAGATCTCTTGGTGGAAGAGGGTTTGGAATAAGTTTGCATGGCCTAAGTGCAATTTCTTCTCTTGGTTAGTAGTGCAAGGAAAATGTCTTACCTAGGAGAATCTCTATAAGCGTGGCTTCCAGGGACCTTCTATGTGTGTTATGTGTGCTGGTCATGAAGAGTGTATTTCTCATCTTTTCTTTCAGTGCTCCTTTGCGAAAGCCATTTGGCACTTTTGGTGGAATCTATGGCATATGCCATGTAGACATGCTTCTTCTTTGAAGGAATTCTGGGAAAGTCAAGGGTCTCCTTCGGTTAGGACCTCTTTTCTTTTAATTGCTTGGGCGATTGGCCCTAGTCTGATAATTTGGCATATTTGGTTGGAACGCAATCGAAGAATCTTTTTGGATAGAAAGCTGCAGATTGGTCAGTTATGGTTGAGAATCTTGGGGGGTCTTCAGGAGACTTTGACAGCTAAGTGTGATTTGTCTATTCCTGTGGATCCTGGTGATTTTGGAGTAGCTAGTGTGTTGGGGCTACCCCTAGGGGGAAAAGGAATTGGGAGGACTGTTCGCCATAGAAACGGGAGGGAGAAGGTTAGTCGGGCTGGTCACTGGTGTCCCCCTGCTCTGGGAGAGTTGAAAATTAATACGGATGGCTCTTCTAGAGGAAATCCTGGGCATGCCGGAGTTGGTGGCATTGGTAGAGATGGCTCTGGTGTGGTGGTGTTCTTTTTCTCTATTTATAGAGGTCAGCATACTAATAACCTCATGGAGGCCACTGCCATTCTTCTGGCTTTGGAACGGGCTTGTGCTCTGGGATGGAGAAGGATTGTTTGTGAATCAGATTCTCAGGTTGTTATTGACCTCTTAAATAGGAGGCGGTTTGAGGAGGTGAATTGGCAGTTGGCAGTGGTGGTCAAGCAAATTGTT
>VDFB02088356.1:0-17731 GCA_007258455.2 Sequoia sempervirens
TCATAGCCTTTGTGTATTTCTTATATGCTTTGTTTTCATTTCATGTTTTCTTTGTGTCTTCCTCGTGTATGCTTCATGTTTGTATAGATTATCATGTGTCAATCTTTTGTATCATATCTTGTGTGTGTGCATTCTTTTATCTTAATATTATTGTTTGGTAGGATCTTGAGTTTGGGGGCTATCGTATCCCTTAGCTTAGTGTCATCTTATCTCTTCAATGTTCGACAAGAGGACCCTTTTTTCCTTCTCAATGCTTTAGTTTGAGTATGAGAATATGTTCATACCCTCACTAAAGTGGGGGCTAAATGTAGCATTCTAAATTAGATTACCCTTGACAATTTCACACTATGTTTGACTCCCTCATCAGTGCATGTGGTAATTATACTTGTTTATTACCCATTTAATTGTCATCTTTGGAAAATTAAATTATAAGAAATAAATTAAATATTTTTTAATGAATATCTAAAAAGCATAATAGGGTTTGACTAAGGTGCCTAGCACCCCTATCTCACCTAAGTAGGCCTTAAATTTTAGATATTATTATCGACCTCAAGATGTTCATAAATCCAAAATCAATTATCAATTTCATATAACAATTAATGCAAAACATGTTGAAACTCATATAAATATAAGTCTTTCCCTCCATTTGAACCCCTAATAAAATTCAAATCTCTCAAGCAGATTCAAAAGGAAACTAAAGCAATTTTTCAATAGCAGAATAAGCATAATATCTACAACACTCGTTTAGCCAAATTCAAATCTATAACACATCAACAAATTCATGTTTATATATAGTAAAATGTTTTATGCTTTTTATTGTTATAAGCACTAACACTTGCAGGATCTTTAAGCAATCTTTAATTTCTCCTTGTATGTGATGAGTCAAATGGATTCAATTATAATCTTTGATTAGTTATAATATTTAACGACTTTAAATTTAAATTAAATCTATACTTTATAACAAGACATTCTAGAAAAAAGAATGCATCTCTAAGAAAGAACATAATAGAAGTTATTGTAATAGATTGGACCAAAAAAATCAAGTCCAAAGAATAAAATTGAAGTCGTAATTATCTTTTTTCAATATATATATGCAAGTGTTGTCATAGGAAACAACTCCCTTTATATTAAATTTAGAAAATGCTCACAAAGCTTATATTAGGCTTTCCAAGCTTTCAAGCAAACAAGCCCATTTGTAATCTCATTCACCCTTATATTTTGTTTTTATTTTTATTTTTAATTTATATATGTTTTGAACAAGACATTCTAGAAAAAAGAATGCATCTCTAAGAAAGAACAAAATAGAAGTTATTGTAATAGATTGGACCAAAAAAATCAAGTCCAAAGAATAAAATTGAAGTCGTAATTATCTTTTTTCAATATATATATATATATATGCAAGTGTTGTCATAGGAAACAACTCCCTTTATATTAAATTTAGAAAATGCTCACAAAGCTTATATTAGGCTTTCCAAGCTTTCAAGCAAACAAGCCCATTTGTAATCTCATTCACCCTTATATTTTGTTTTTGTTTTTATTTTTAATTTATATATGTTTTGAATTTTTTACTTAATAAATGTGTTTTTTTTTGTTTTAGTTAAAAATATTATTTAAAATATTTTTATAAATTAAATTAACACTATAATTTAATTAATAATAAAATGATAAAAAAATTAATTGAAACACAATTTGTTTATAAAATATATGTATTTTTTCTTTAAAAAAAAATTATCAAGGAATTTGTAAATATATTTTTAAATAAATCTAAAAAAAATCATGTACTAAAACCACAATTAGTTCAGTGGGTGGTAGGGTGCCCTAGTTCAATGGGTGGTAGGGTGCCCCCCCCAGTTCAATGGGTAGTAGGGTGCCCCTACCCCCCCACACCCACTGTCACATTCCTTCTCTCATTTATTCACGAGCCCGATGGAAGAAAAAAGGAAAATCATTAGTTGGTGATGGGAGAGGAAATTGGGGTGTCAGCTGGGGAATGTAAGTTGGCAGTATTGTGGCAAGGCCTCATCACCTCATTTATCGCCAGTGATAATTCAAGGTGTCAGGGGAACATTGGCAATAAGTTCTAAAAGGAATGGGAAGTCCGCCAAAATTAGGGAGATCCTGGAGGTGTTTGATGTCTTAATGATTCATGATGGCAGGGATAAACAGAGCGACACGTAAAATACAATCATCATGTAAGATTATACAAATCAACCGGGTGGCAGAAGTTGATCCTCACGAGGTGATATCTGAGTTAAGGCTTGTGGTTGTAGGATGAAATATTCTTGCAAGGACGGATTGCCTTGCATCGACATCATTCTGGGCTCATGTGTGTTGGTTCGGCCTTGTTGTATGCGAGCCTTTTAAATGTGGATGGACGATGGCTTTTTCTCCGTATGGTTTTTGAAACTTGTTTTGTTGGTTGTCTCTGTGCAGGGAGTTTTCAACCAGAGGGCAACTAATGGCGAAGATGAGTAGATCGAAATTCATCATTTCCATCTCAACGGAGGAGTTAGAAAGTTTCGGCATCGACACTCCTGTTTCGTTGGTGGCGACGGAGAGACAAATAGCATTTAGGGAGATAACTGACCAAAGGCTGAAAATAATTTTGCTTGAGGATGATCCTTTGGTCATGGTAGCGGTCAAAATTATTTTAAGAAAGGGCCACCTGGACAGAAAGGAATTTGCGAGGGATAATGCACACATTTCTTCACGGTTCTTGGCCATCATTCTGGACTTGGAAGTGTCTAAGATGGAGGCAAAGGAATTGATGGTGAATCTTTTTTGCGACGACCTGTTAGGAGGATTGGAGAAGACACTGAAAGCGGCCTTCGTGGGTAAAGGAATCTCGCGCCCCTCTGACTTGGAGCTCCTTTGGGAGACGGATGAGGCAGTAAAGGTATTATCCTTTTATGTTAGACTTAAAGGGGCCAGAGCTCATGAGGCACATGATGACCTCGGCAATGGCGATTGAATTTTTGAAAAGAAAAATGGGGCTGGTGGCGGAGGAGGGTCTGGAATGGGTGGAAGATTTTATTCATTTGCAGCATTAAATGGTTTCCTATGAGGCTCAGCCTCAGTGTATGAATTTTTTGTTTTAAAAAAAGTTATAAATCGGTGCTGGTTTCCGAGATATGCAGTGTGACTGCAATTTTGTGTTGGGTGTAGCATGCTCCTGGGTTGGTAGGTCTAGGTTCCATGGAAGTTTGGTGGTTTTCCTACTATGCAAACATATTGTAGCTTTTCTTTAAACTTTAATACAAATCATAACCTTGCGTATCAAAAAAAAAAACCACAATTAATTCAATGGAAATTTAATATCAACATAAAACCAATTAAAATAAAATAAATATTATATCATCTAAACTTAAAATCTTTCTTATAAGACATCATATGTTTTTCAAGAAAAAATAATGAACTTTAATATTTTTAGACAATCAACTAGTGTTGATGACTTATTTTTAATAAAAAGTAAAAAACATAAATGTTTGTTAAAATACACTTACAAATCTACAAAAGCACATTTTAGTTTTTATTTAAATATAAAATATATGAATACAAATATGAGATAATCAAAAAATTTAAATAATCTCATTTTTTTAACAAATTGCCCTAAAGTGATGCTACCTTTATATTTACTAAGCACTTCCAATTAGAAAAGTTGTGACCAAAATTAAATTTAACTAGAATGAATCCAACTAAAATATGACCAAATTTGACTTTGATTTCAAATGTTTAAATTTATTTGTACTAATAAGTTGACTTCAAATGGGACATAATTTTGTTCTTTCACCTCTATACAATTTGACTTTTCAAAATACCATATCAAATTCAACTAAAAAAAAATGTGTATATTTATTTTAGAATTTTTAATGTTCACTTAAAAAATGATGACAAAACTTGCAAGGAGGTTTCTAAGAATTCAAAGCATTTCGTAAATTATAAAAGATATTATATTTCTAGATCTAGATCAAAATTGTACTACTTTGGACACAAATAAGGAAAGTTATTTAGAGGGATCCAACGATGTAGGTTATAATAAAACCTTGCTTTATGTCTACTAGGATCATGTGTTATCTTAATGCAATGGTATGCATTTGGCAATCACAGCCACTTAAAGATGTTAACATTACAAAAGAGCCAATATCAAACCTTTGCCTTGAAGTGCTCCCATGCTAGCCTGGAAATAGGTTAAGGTTCATGTATTGAGTGAGTTCAATCATTACCTTTAAATATCCTTATGACCACTCAAAAAATGCCCAATAGCCTTTCAAATAAGAACTATAACATAATAGCTAATTTGGTTGATAGACCATTAATGTTGGTGGGTAGCCTCACATACCAAATCAAAAATAGTGAAGACACCCATCTTAATTGAACTATAACATAATAGCTAATTTGGTTGATAGACCATTATTGTATCAACCTTTTTTTTATAATATAAAAAATTTGATCTAAATAAAATTATTTTCCATATTTAGAAGTATAATAATAGGTTTGACATAATTTTATATATTTTATTTTATATTGCTAGCCAAGAAGGAATGGACGTTATTAACAAATTCCCTTTCCGAGTCGATCTCGAGACCTTGGAAACCAACATACAGGCTATTTGGTTATGAAACAAACATGCACTCTAATGTATGCAATCCTGCCTAATCTCAAAATTATATTTATGGTATCACATGGGTTTATAATTAAAATATGATGCTACAATGGACAGGCAACATTAGATTACTATCATTGAGTATACCCATCATACTAGAACCAAAAACTATTTAGCAATTTACTCCATACGCAAAACATACACAATCAATATTTTTCCGTGAATAGTTTATGACTTGGTACTTAATAGCTTTAATTCAGACGTTGGTCTGGATTTACAACTTCATTCAATCTATCATAAACTATGGAATTTATATAAAAGTTAGAATATCCATTTGAATCTGCAGAAGATGCTAGATAGAAATAATTTTCTGAACAGATCTTCTGAGGGATACAAATCCATGAGCATTTTACATACAGGAAGTCAAAAAAATAAATCAACATTTATCTCACTCTATGAACAAATAGAAGTCTGCCTTGGTAAGGTTATCATATTGTGTTCAATCCATCGCTTGCATAGCTCACACGCATATAGCATACACATTTAATGATTAATAAAAAACTATACAATGATTTCTTTGAGGAGGTTACAAAATAGCGTCAATATGTAGCTCAATATGATACAAAATGCAAGCAGGATAATAGAAATAAACCTTATTGATAGATGTTTCCAATTGAATACTTATTGGCAATGCAAGTCTTAAGTCTCTTCCTGTTGTATTTTCACATGACTAAGTTTAACTATTTTTGTGTCCTTGGATTTTCCTCTCTGCTATTGCTAATAATTTTAAAAAACTGATTTTCCAGTCCTGTTAGGCAATCCTTAGACCCTGTTTACATCCAAATAAATTGTTAAGCTCCAGCTACACCTTTATTAGACAAATGGTTATTGGCTATGTAGTAAGAACCTCTTTAAATACTACTATTTTTCTGGGAATTTTATTTGTTTTCTTGATTAAAAATTTACATGAAATTATCCTGACATGCATTCCCTCTAGTTAGAGAGGGATACAAAACATTTATGTTGTTTTATTTTGAAGGCAAATTTATTATTATACCTACACTTTAGCTTTTGCATCTTCTAATAAGTCAAAAGCATGCAGTCAATATAATAAACATTATGAAATTATAAGTTTCTAACCTAGAAACACAAGGAAGCTGATACAGTCTAGGATCGAGTACCTTCAGCAGGTAGCAAATCCATTTAATTTAAAAAAACAAAATAATATTAAATATAAATCTTCAACTTTTTTCATTAACAGAACTTGTCAACTTTTCTGAATAGATGAGACAATTAACACAAATTTTGGAATTTAAATAGTCTATAGCATAACCAGCTTAGAAATACATCTATATTAAAAGATTCCCAACACACAGCTCTACAATCTTAAAAGTCACGAGCCTTCTATCATATGAAATTTCTGCTCAATACAACAGACTCTTATATCATCTCCGACCACAACCTGGAACACTACCGACTCAAAACAAAAAATATATTCTTCCTTCTAAACTTACAACCCACTGAAATGAAGGAAAAACAAGAGAGTAAAAAAAAAAACTAAAACACATGTTCAACTAATCAACATAGGGCTTCTGCTCTTTACATTACATACTCAAGAAAAATGAAATACTCAAAGAGATACATGTAAGGAAGACAAGGTGTGCGGAAATGCTTCCTACGCTAATCTTGAGAGGAGGGTTATGCAAATTTCAAATAAAATATTACAGAGATTTCAAGAAACACATAATACCATAAACATAATAGCAATAAAACCATAACTCAGTGATCTACGTGGGGAAAACCCTTTCAGTAGAAAAACCCCACACTCCAAAACCTACACAATGTATTATCAAATTTTGAAACAGATTACAACACGCTTGCAATGCAAGTTCTTACAGGAGTCTTCACCTCAATTTATTCTAGAGGAATTTCAGCAGCATTCCGGCAACATACAGACGTGCAAACTAACTCTCACCTTTCTCAAAAATGACTATCTCAAAGTATCAATATATACTATTACATTGCATATGAGAACCTTCAAGAGATAAAGCATTTCTTTTAGAAACATCTAATAGAAACTTATCTCTATCTCCAAATAAAAGATACTTCTCAAAATAGTTGTTTTTCACCTATCACAAAATCTTCTATTCCTGGCTTGCTTTATTTTTATTTCCATGCAAGGTTGAGACACTTTCTTTCTTTCTTTCTTTTTTCTCTTTTCGTTTTTATCTTTTTGTTTTAAAACATTTTATTCCTAACATTCTCCCACTCGTCGAACACCTTGCATGAGCCAATAGAAAATAAGTAGTTAATTGTTGGGGGCCAAAAGACCCATTAATTTGGAACACCATCTAAACTTCTTTGTGCTCATAGGCTTTGTTAATGCATCTACAACCTTTTTCAGCTTTACCCTGCCATCCTCAACCATATCTCTAACAAAGTGATACTGAACATCAATGTGTTTGGTCCTGGCATGAAAAGTCGGGTTCTTCACAAAGGAGATTGCACTCTGACTGTTACAATAGACTGTAACTGCTTCGTGTTTTAATCCAATATCTGAACACAACTGCTTCAAACTAATGGCTTCTTTACAAGAATGAATAGTTGTCATGTATTCTGCCTCAATAATGGACAAAGCGACCACAGCCAGTCGCTTTCTCATCCAACTGATTGCACCACCATTAAGAGTAAACACATATGCACTGATGGGCCTTGTGCTATCAACATCACCAGCCCAATCTGAATCCACAAAACCATGAATACTTAGGGAATGTTGATCTCCTAAACCATGAAAACATATAGAATACTCTGTTGTACCCTGCAAATATCTGAAGACCCTCTTAACTACATCCCAATGCACTCTTCCAGGATTAGACATAAAACAAGAAAGAACTCCCACTACTTGGGAAATGTCTGGTCTTGTACAGACCATAGCATACATTAAGCTTCCTACTGCACTCTAGTGGGGCACTCTGCTCATGTCTTCCATCTCCAACGGGGATGTAGGACATTGTAAAATAGAGAGTTTTGTTCCCAATGTAATAGGAACACAAAGTGGTTTACAATCTTGCATGTTGAACCTTTGCAAAACAAAACAAACATACTTACTCTGGCTAAACCATAGCTTTTTGTTCTCATGATCTTTTTTAATCTCCATCCCAAGTATGTGTTTTTCTACACCAAGATCTTTCATTTCAAATTTCACAAAGAGCTGAGATTTCAATTCTACAATCAAACCTTTGCCTTTCCCAACAAACAACATATCATCAACATATAAAACAATTACCAAGAAATAATCACCATTAGATTTAAAATATACACAGTGATCAAATTTAGACCACCAAATCCCAAACTCAACACATATGTATTGAACTTCTAGTACCACATCCTAGGACTTTGTTTAAGGTCATACAAATATTTTGTTAACTTACAACCAACTTGCTTTTACCTTTTACCACAAAGTACTTTGGCTATGTCATATAAATCTCTTCCTCCAAATCACCATGAAGGAACACAATTTTCACATCCATTTGTTCCACCTCTAGATCATAAGCTGCTACAATAGATAATAAAAACCGAATGGATGTCATTTTAGCAACAGGAGAAAAAATCTCACCATAGTCAATACCCTCAACTTGAGAGTATCCCTTCGCAACCAACTGTGCCTTATACTTTTCATCATTTTCATCTAAACCAATCTTTTTCTTAAACTCCCATTTACATCCAACAGATTTTCGACCTCTAGGAAATGGTACAGGTCCCATGTATCATTCCTTTTAAGAGTTGCCATCTCCTCATCCAAGGCTATCTTCCACAACTCTGAATCATTCATGCCCAAAGCTTCTTGCACAGATCATGGTTCATCAACATTAGTACTCAAAGCAAATATACACTTCCAATTCTCAGGGGAATACCAATACCTTAGAGGTGGTTGCCTTTGCTTTGTAGACCTTCGAACAAGCTGAGGTGGAGGTTCTTCCACTTGTTCCTCCTCTTCTTCCTCTTCTGAATATTCCGAGTTTGATGAGCTCTCCTCAATTTCTGGTCTATTTAGGTGTCTCAATTCATCTTCCTCAGGCATAGAAGGAAGTTGAACCACATCCTTTTTTTGTTCAATTTCTTTATGTTGATCTCGCTGAAAATTAATAGGAGAAGATTTAGTCTCTCTAAAAATAACACTTTTGGAATAAATTACCTTATGTGCAACAGGTCCCAAAGCTTGTATCCTTTCACACTATAGTTGTAGCCAATGAAGATACATTTGATAGCCTTAGAATCCAATTTTTTTCTCTTCTCCTTAGGCACATGTGCATATGCCTCTCAACCAAAAATTCTCAAATCTCTAAGTGAAGGCTTTTTCCTCGACCATGCCTCCATTGGTGTTTTATCAACAAGCTCTAATGTACAAGATCTATTTATTAAATAACAAGCAATGGCAACAACTTCAGCCCAAAACTTTTGTTCTAGACCAGCTCCACTCAACATGCTCCTAGCCTTCTCCATCAACATTTTGTTCATTCTTTTTGCAACTCCATTCTTCTACGAAGAATACAGAGTTGTCTTTTATCTTTTAATCCCGCAATCTGTATAGAATTTGTCAAAGTCTACAAAAAAATACTCACCACCATTGTCAGTCCTCAAACATTTAATTTTCTTTCCAATTTGAGTTTCTACCAAAGCCTTGAACTCCTTAAAACAATTGAAAACTTCATATTTACTCTTTAAAAAATATACCCATCTTCTCCTACTAAAATCATCAATAAAAGTAACATAATAAACTGATTTACCAATAGAAGAAACATCAACAGAACCAAATACATCAAAATGAATCAAATCCAAGATACATGAAGACTTACAAGAAGAGTAAAACTGAATGTGGTTTTGTTTGCCATAAATACAATGTTCACAAAAATCAAACTCTAGATTGCAATCATTCAAACCCTCAACGAGGTTCTTATTTTTCAGGGCTTTTAAACCCTTCTCTCCAATGTGGCCAAGCCTTTGGTGCCATAAAATAGCCTTCTCTACAGGAAACTTTAATTCGGTAGACAAAGCACCCTTGGGTACCCAAAAGCCACGACCATCCACAAAAGAGGAAACCATCTCTTTTTTCAACGAAGTAGTTTTTGGCTTAATCTTATTAGAAGTGCTATTGCATTCAACTGTGCATGCACCGAGCTAGTACAATGTACCCAATCTGCTTCCTCTCGCTATCACCATAGCACCTCTCACCATTTTCACACCTACATCAGAAAACTATACGTGCACACCCCTATTAACTTGCTAACAAATAATAAATTTCTTGCTAGTCCTGGGATATGCAAGACACCATCAAATCATCTAACTCTACCATCAGAAAATTTCACATGAATACTACCACGGCCAACAATATCAAGGAAAGAATCATCACCCAAATACACCTTACCACCATCATAGTTTTCATACTTACTAAACCAGTTTCTATTAGGAGTCGTGGAAAGATGCACCTAAGTCTATCAACCATACATTATCACCTGCATGAGTGGCCAAGGCTGCAATAAAGGCATCTCCATCTTCTTATTTAGAATTAGAATCAGAATCTTGCTTCTTCTTCTTCTTTTTCTTGTCATCCTTACAGTCCTTTCGGAAGTGTTCGGGTTTGATACAGTTCCAACATATTGCCTTGGACTTACCAGGAGATTTTGATCTCCCCTTATTTTTGGACTTGGAATGGCCACATTGCTTCTCATCTTTGCCTTGTTCTTTTGGTCTTCCTCAAACACTCAAAGCCCCTTTGGCACTCAGAGAGACCTTCCTTCTCATCTCTTCAGAGAGTAGAGAACCAACAACGTCCTCCATCTTCAAGATGACATAAGTGCTCCCAATGGCCATGACTAGGCTGTCCCATGAGTCTAGTAGCGAACATAGCAAAGTTTGGAACCTTTCTTCCTCATCCATCTTAACCCCAACTAAGGTCAACTGAGTCACTAGCATATTGAATGTTTCTAGATGCTCAGAAATTTTTCCACCTTCCATTCTCAAGGAATACAGCTTCTTCCTCAAGAAAATCTTATTTACTAGAGATTTGGCATGGTATATCTCACCCAACTTCTTCCAAAGATTCTTCGAAGTGGGTTCTTCGTGGACATTTATCAGGATTGAATCTGCAAGACAATCCAATGAGATCTTTAGCTTTTCTATCCATTACATCATATTTTGTAGCCAAAGCTGGATCCGTAGGCCTCTAGACATTTTCATCCACTACATCCCATAGATCCCAATCAATCAACAAATCTTCCATCTTTAGCTTCCACATTTCAAAATTTGTGCCAAAAAACTTTTCTAATTCAATCCTCCCAGATGTGCTCCCCATCTCTATTATCCTACAATAGAGAATATGAAATACTCTACACAAGCTCCCACTCAAACCTGATTAGTTCAAAAAACCCTGTACTCAACAAATAGAACCAAAATTGGCCAAGGTCTAATACCACTTGTAAGGAAGCAAAGGTGTGCGGAAACGCTTCCTATACTAACCTTGAGAGGAGGGTTATGCAAATTTCAAATAAAATATTACAGAGATTTCAAGAAACACATAATACCATAAACATAATAACAATAAAACCATAACTCGGTGATTTACGTGGGGAAAACCCTTCCAGTAGAAAACCCCACATTCCAAAACCTGCACAATGTATTATCAAATTTTGAAACAAATTACAACACACTTGCAATGCAAGTTCTTACAGGAGTCTTCACCTCAATTTATTCTAGAGGAATTTCAGCAACATTTCGGCAGCATATAGACGTGCAAACTGACTCTCACCTTTCTCAAAAATGACTATTTCAAAGTATCAATATATACTATTACATTGCATATGAGAACCTTCTAGAGATAAAGCATTTCTTTTAGAAACATCTAATAAAATCTTATCTCTATCTCCAAATAAAAGATACTTCTCAAAATAATTGTTTTTTACCTATCACAAAATCTTCTATTCCTGACTTGCTTTATTTTTATTTCCATGCAATATTGAGACACTTTTTTTTTTTTTCTTCTCTATTCATTTTTATCTTTTTGTTTTAAAACACTTTATTCCTAACAATACACAAAGCAATGAAAAATAATAGTTGCTACTAACAAAATACAAATTTATCTTAAAATCAGAGTTGTTGCTCTTACATACAGAAAACAGAATCTCACCCATAGAAAACAGAGTTGTTGTTTTCCATTGCTCTTTTCTATGCTCTCTAGACATATATGTTGGAAATTAATCCCAACTATAGTATTTAATTCTCCCGCCGTCACTTTGTCTTCTCCACTCCTTCATACATGTGAAGATTTTTCTCCTGCTGCTCCCATTTACTTCACATTTCATATTTATTGCACAAAGGACTATAATTAATTGGATTTAGTTGTATATTTTGTCCTTAGATTTCTCCCACGCTGAAAAAGGATTTTGAATTAAATGTAATTATTGTTCCTTCTATCTTTTCCCTCTTTCTCTAGGAATATACATTGCACCCAAGTCATTTTGTAGGGTGTAATATTTATGTTTTGAAAAATAGAGAGCTACCAGTATTGCAGTTGTAACAGGCTCCTTATGAATATATATTGCTGCAACAATTTGAAGAAAGCAACAAAACAGGGGAGTTTGATTTTACAATTTCTTTCTGGATAAAAAAAAGAGCAACAGCTCTAAGTTTATTTTATGATAGCAAACATAAACAGGGGAGTTTTATTTTACAATTTCTTTCTGAATAAAAAACAGAGCAACAGTTCTAAGTTTATTTTATGATAGCAGATATTGTATGTCTTTGGATTATATATATGAAATTGGAATCATTTTCAAATCATCTTTGTGTTTATATCTCTATTTTTTGCTCTATGTTTTAGTTCTCTCCTCCTCTGCCTCTTCCCTTTACCTGGTATCAGAACAGGTTTATCACAATAGGGATTTTCAAAGCTAAGGTTTCCAGCTGATGACACACATGTGCTAATTGAAACCACAAGTTCCTGAATGTTGGCTCGATTAATAGGAAAATTCATGGCCAATGGTGACAAGTATGGTTGGAAAACTCGCAAATTTTCAAAAACTCGTGAGTTTTTTTTGAAAATGAGAAAATACAAAAAGTACTTGCCATAAAAACTTGCCAACTTTTTGGTGAGTTTTTTCACAAAATTCGACGAGTTTGAAAAAAAAACTCACGCGATTAGACTATAGAGTCCGTTGGCAGCCAAAAGCTCATTTCATTTGCTTTTTTTGTGTCTCTCACTCTTGGCAAAGAAAGAACCAAGTCTAAGGAATTTTGCACCATTTTTCAGTGATTTTACATCGAGGAGATGAGATTTGAGGAGAATTTCATCAGATTTCGAAGGCAAATTGGATTTCTAGGTAGGTTTTATGATTTTGCTTGTTCTTTCTTTTTTTTTAATTTTTTCTTCATTTTTGTTGATTGTATGATTTAAAAACATCATGAATGAATTGTAAAATAGATTTAAATACATTTATATTGTTGAAAAGAAGATTTAGATTCATCAAAACAAGAATTTGTGACACTTTTTTCTGATTTTTTTACATATTTTGATGATTTTTTCATTTTTTTGAAATTTTCTTCAAACCCTAGTTATTTTTTTTATTTTGATTCTTCTTGTTTGTTGAAAACATGTTTAAAATCATATATTAGCTTAATTTGTTACTAATTTAAAGTAATTTTCTGATTTTTACATTTTTTTTACATTTTTTTGTAACCCTAGTTTATTAATTTCTTTTTTTAATCCAATTTTTTTGATGAAAATGTTTAGAATTTTAGATTAGTTTAGATTTTACTAATTTAAAGTAATCTATATTTATTTAATCTAATTTAGCTTGTTTTAAAATTTTCTATCAAAAAACTAACAAGTCGTGCTTTCACTTTTGTGTGTGTAGGTTAATTGATAATGGCTTTTGAATCTGCTTTTACCCCTACCTCAGCCCCATCCGTGCCTGGGAGTGGGGAATATGTAGGTACTCCTCCAACAGGAGCTAGAGATCCTGCTTGGAAATATGCATATGAAGGACCAGAACCTGGATCAGTGTATTGCATTAAGTGTAAAAATGTATTCCGTGGAGGCATTAATCGCCTCAAATACCACCTTGCAGGCATCCCTAGACGTGATGCTAAGGCTTGCATAAACACCAATGAGGAAATAAAAAGACAAATGAATGCAATAATTTCTGCTACAGAAGAAAAAAAGGTGCAAAGAGCGAAGGCCAAAGTGGCAATGCAAGCTGCCATAGCTTCTTCTCAAGGTGTTGCAAGTGCAATCAACCTTGAGTCATTGTTAGATGATGATGATGTAGCAACTGGCATAGTGGGCTCTCTTCATGGTCCACATGTGCGAAGGCAATCGCTGCAACCCACCACCACCTCCATCCCTTTGACTACCTCTAGTAGAGTACTAGGGTCAGGATCAACACCTACAGCCACAGGTTCACACATTGATGATTTTTTTGTGCCTAGAAACACACCTAGTGCACAACCTTCATTAGAGGCAATTGGGTGGAATAAGGAGGTGCATGAGCATGCAGATGTTGCTTGTGCCGATTTCTAGTACTTCAACAACATCCCTTTCAATGTGGCAAGCTCACCTTACTGGCAAAATTTGGTGACCGCATTGGATAGTTGCAGGGAAATGCTACAAGGCACCTTCGTGCAAAGACTTGAGTGGGAGGTTAGTTTATATTCTTTAATTTATGTTTTTTAAGTTTAATTTATGATTAATTTAAGTTATTTTTTTGTTTACAAATTAAAATTGTGTACTTAATTTCACTTTCTACTTGTAGGTTGTTTTCTAATGCAACTGAAAGGGCAAGGGCAACGATAGAAAAACAAAGAGAAGAATGGAAAAAATATGGCTGCACTATTCTTTCTGATGGGTGGACGGATGGAAAAAACCATACCATCATTAATATTTTGGTTTCTTGCAAAAATGAGGTGTTCTTGAAATCTGTGGATGCCTCCAGCATAGTAAAAAATGCAGAAAATTTGGCTAGAATGTTGGAACAAGTGTGCATGGAGGTTGGGCTTGAAAATGTGGTGCAAATCATAACTAACAATGCAGCGGCATATGTGGCAGCAGGAAGAATCCTCCAAGATAAACACCACACAATTTTTTGGACACCATGTGCTTCCCATGTCCTTGACCTTCTTTTGGAGGACATAGGCAAATTAGATTGGGTCACACCGATTGTAGAGGATGGAAGGAGGATCGCTAAATATATCTACAATCACCCTTGGGTTCTCAACTTGATGAGGGAGCACACCAAAGGGAGAGAATTGGTGAGACCTAGTGTGACAAGGTTTGCAATAGTTTTCTTAACATTGCAAAGCATTCTTGGTGCATTGACGGCTTTGAAACAAATGTTTGTGAGTAGACTCACCTTATTCGAAGAAGCCAGAAGGAGAAAGAGTTCAAAACATTGTCTTTGAGCCCCTCTTTGCACAAAGAGCAACAGAAATTGTGAAGGTAACTTCAAAACTTTGAGTTTGAATCTAAATTCAAATTGAACATTTTTCTTAAAGTTAATGTCTTTCATTGTAAATTTGTAAATTACTAAATTGTAACTCTAATCTTTTTTCGCATTTTTAAATTTATATTGTAGGTGTCAGAGCCCTTGGTTAGAGTGCTCCGCTTGGTGGATGGGGATCAAACCCCAATGGGGTATCTTTATGAGGCCATGGATAGGGCCAAGGAGGCTATTAGAAATTATTATAACTTGGAGAACAGCCTCAAATTTGATCCCATTTGGGAGATTATTGACAAGAGGTGGAACAATCAACTCCACCAACCTATCCATGCGGCAAGGTAATTCTTGAACCCCCGTTTCATCCATTCAGGAACCTATGCAGATCCTACTGGAGAGGTTATGGAGGGCCTCACTACTTGCATTCAGCAGATGACATCCACACCTGATGAGGCAAACTGCATTGTTAATGAATTGCAGAGTTATAGAGAAAAAAGGGGTGCACTCTTCTCTTCAGACTTGGCAAAGAGAGCAGTATCTAGGCTGCCACCAGGTATAAAATTTGAAATTTACAAGTTACAAAAATGAAAAATTGATAATTACAAGTTACAAGTTACAAGTTACAATTTTCTAACTCTTTTTTTGTTTTTTTTGTAGATGTTTGGTGGACAAATTGGGGTGGAAAAACCCCAAATCTTCAAAAAATTTCCCTCTGTGTCTTGAGCCAGCCTTGTAGTTCGTCCAATTGTGAGCGCAATTGGAGTTTGTTTGAGGCCATCCACACAAAGAAGAGGAACAAACTCACTCAAAAATGGCTCAATGACCTTGTTTATGTGCAATATAATCTTCGATTGCATAGAAGGAAAGTAGAGGAAATATCATATGATGATCCAATTGATTTGGATGAGATAGATCCATACAGTGATTGGACAGGGCGAGGGGAGCAGCCTCCATTATTTACTGAGGATGAGATTTATGATTTAGAGCGACAGGAAATGGAGGAGGGAGGATTTGCATTCTCATTGGACAACCTTGAGGATGACCCTGAGGAGGAGGAGTCATTGCCAGTGCCACCATAAGCAGTTGCAAGAGGATCTACATCTAGGATGGAGGTTGAGCCATAGGCATGGCAGGAGCAGACTCCTATGATTAGACCCTCTTCCGGTCCCTTGCTGAGATCTAGACATGGGAAGAGGAAGATGTGAATTTGTAAAAACTGAAATATATTAATGTTTATGTAGTATTTACTTTTAGTTTTACAAAGACAATTTTCTATTTTCATTTTGTTTCAGACTATTATCATATCAGCGCATTGAGCATTCCACATGAGGATGCCATTTGTATCCAATTTTCTTTCAAATCAATCAAATACTACTTGTTTCTGATATGTATTCATTTATTGACTCATTGGATGCATCTTATCTTTGAATTTTGCAACAACAAAAAAGCGTTTTTAGTGAAATTTAAGCAATTTTTTAATTTCTCGAGTTTTTTCTGAGTTTTTGCCGAGCTGAGTTTTTTGGGCTTGTCGATTACTTGCAAACGCTGAATATTCCAACTATGGTGACAGGAACACACAAGTTCATTCGTCATTCAAGTAAGGAACTTCACAGTACATAAACACCAGTGGCAGGAATCATTTGCAAATTCATTCTTTATCTCCAATCAATAGGAATTCAGAGTTCAAAGGAATTGTTCCTCATTCCACTAATAGAAACTCACACAAAGGAGGCATCTACATATTGCAAAGACAATGAACTACCTTATGCGTTGTTTACCTACTCTTCTTCCCTGCTACGTGTCCTTTATTCTCATTCGGTCTTCTTATCTCAAGATAGTTCACCCCCTCTTACAGAGGCTGAGAAGACTCACCCGATGGTGATCCCTTCAATTATTCATCCTATCACTCCACTTCTCCCAGATCACTCCCTTCTTTCAAACATTTTCCTCTATTCTCCTACAAAGAACAGTTTGGCCTCCAACACAAAACCAACCACACTCCCAATCAAAACCTTTGCTATCTCTTTTTCTAGGCAGAACTCTCTCTTTGCTAGAAATTGTTGCCCAATAGCTCTCTCCTCCAAAAACAATCAGTCTCCCTCTTTCCACAATCGAATAGCCTCTTTCAAGAACCGTTTCCTGTTTTTCAAATCACTTGGCACAAGTTTTTGTTTACTTCCAATTACCGTCCTTTCTTTGTGAACAAGTTTCTCACACCAAATTAGTGGTGTTCTCTTCTTGTCCCCCCACAGTCGACCTCTTGACTGGCAGCAATTTCAAACCAATCTAAAAATAAGATTGACGCCTGTGAAAGATACAATGCCCTGGCAATGAGTTGATGCCTTGTCTCATTCATACATCGGTTCCCTTTGGCAAACAAAATCAAAACCCATTGCCCTCTCTTAACCAAAAGTTTTTTCTCCTCCTTGCACAGGAAGAACTCTATGCCACAGGGTGTCGAGGCTTATTTTCCCTCTCTAAAAACCATTATAACTCTTGTTTCCTCTGTTTCCTACATGTATTTTGGGGTGTGGGGGAAAAACACAATTACACACTTGGCTATCAACAGCAAGTTTACACTTGTCTAAGGCAAGATAAGACAAGAATTCTCCTCGATAAAACACCTCCACAACTTAAAAAC
>VDFB02088356.1:20119-34014 GCA_007258455.2 Sequoia sempervirens
TCCTTTTCTTCACTATCTTTTACATTACCATGTTCCTCTATTGCTATCCCACACTTCACTATCCACAATTTGTTTTCCATCTTCTTGGGCTGATATCTTTCTATATCTCCACTTGGCCTACCTTTTTGTCTACTTGGAAACTTTGTCATTTCTTCCATCCTTTTTTTTGTTTGTTGTCACAAACATTATCATAAGCTATATGATTTCCTTCTTTAACGGGTTTCTTCTACCAACTTGGAACCCGATATCCATGGTCTTTTGATTGTCTTTTCTCTTTCTTAACTTGCACATTTACATTCATATCTCCACATATATGATCAAAATCAACATTCATACTCACATTTACCCATTTGCTTCCATCCTTGGTGTCATTTCCTATCATCTCTTCCTTTTTTCAGGTTTCCTCCCTTTCTTCAATAACCCTCTATTCATCTTTAAGTACCTTACAATGTACCTCTACTGCTGCAAATTGTTTTCTTTGGTCTACTTGGCCTACCGCTGCAACTTGTTTCCTTTCTTTCTCATCTTTATCTTTGTCTACGGGTACTCCTCTTTCCCATACACTTATCTTCTTTAAGGCTTGTTCTCAACCTTCCTCTTACCTACATTCACATTCTCAAACATATCATTAGCAAATAAATCAAGAGACCAAGATGTATCCTTAAGCGCCTCCTTTATGCAGGCTTTTCTCTCCTCTTTACTACTTCCTTCTTCAAGTGTTGCTTTTTGTACTTCTTATCTTCTCCATTCTTTTCTATCTTTCTTTAAGTCTTGTACAGGTTGCTCACTTAGCAACTTCCCACTGTCCCAATTTCTTTTATCCTCTCTTTTCAAAGTTGCCACACCTTGTCTTCTTCTTTTCTTCACAATCAACTTCACTAGCTACTTCAACCTCTATTTCATTGGCCAATACCAATCACATTCTTGGCAAGCTTCTTTCCTCAAGTCTTTGTTTCACCAATAACTTACATCTCTCCAAATCTTTTCTCAACTCTGCCATTTCTCTTTCAAACTCCGAATCTTGTTTCTTCATATTGCCTCTCTTCTTGATGCTTTCCTTCTTACTATGTTGCTACATCTTCTAACCTTTCATCTTTTGTCTGCCTGATACCTTACCTATGGCTTCTCTTTCCTTTCCCTCTACCCAATCTTTTGGTACCGAGGTTCTTTACATTAACCTGTCATTCTGCAACACATATCTATCCAAGAATCGATGGACATAACTAACTTCCTCCACACCTTTTGACACACACAACTTCTCAAACCTTCTAGAGCTCTCCCAGATCTTTCTCGTTCTTATACCAAAATGATGACACACCTATGCTAATTGAAACCACGAGTTCCTAAAGATGATTGTCACGACCCCTCTTCGCTATGTCAGTTAATTGTGATGTTGATCTAATTATTTATATAAATAAGATGCTTATCTAAATAGGGTATTAACTCATACGTTTATTTCACATGTTTTAGGCATGTGCATACTCACAAGTAAATGCTCATAAATTGAAAACCTATCAAACTTAAAGATCAGAAGTTCTAAAGTCAAAAAAGAAACACCTACTCTCAGCTGCTACGCATGGAGAAGAAATTAACATGTGCCAAAGCACGCCAAGCCAGCCGTCCAACGCCGAAATTCTACCATCCCAGCTCATCCATACCATTCACGTGGGTTATGATTCAACTGCCACAATAAATTGCAGATCTAACCACGCCCTACAGTTCACAATGAATTTAATGCATTATATCTATAAAAACGAGGGAAGGAACTTCTGTTTTAGGCAGAGCAATAGACCGTTCTGTGAGAGACTCCAGAGAGAAGTTCGATTTCAGGCTTCAGGAAAGAGGGGAGCCAATCTGGGCGCAGTGTTCACTTTAGATCTCTCCCAAGAATCAGCGCACACAGGTAGGTAATCTACATTCACTTTACTGCGTATGTCTCTCTGTCATATATATATTTGCACAACAAGTAGTTATAAAATGTTGAGCCCTTTGTAAATATGCGCAGACCATATCAGATAGAGAATGGTGCAGATTTATAAATCAGCTAGGATAAAGCAAAAGAATATGGTTATGCAAGAAGCGTTGCATCTAAGAATAACTTCAATTTAGTTAGAAACTCTATGGTCACGTTGCTAGAAAGAACAAAGGTTATTCTGCCATTCACTATGCTTGATCTTATTTAGAAGATTTTAACTGTGGTATTATTATTCTGACAAAGGATATCGAATGCACACTCAGTAATTCTTGTTTGGTAAATTACATTTTTCAATTATAATGAATCACCCTTAATTGGATTACAATTTAACTATTTTAGGCGTCCAATTTTGTTTCAGAATGTTATAGCTCTATTTACTATTTCACTCACTCCCATGCTTATTTAGATGCCTTGTCATATCTAGATGTCAGTAGAGAATGTGTTATAGTGATTGACTACAATAATCACCTATGTGTTATAAGCATTGTCACTCTTCTATAAGCAGAATGTGTGCAATTTATGCAAAGGGATAATTTGGGAATATCCATGAAAGTTGTAATAGACTTCATTCTTAAAAAAATTAAACCAAAAAAAAGAGAGGTATTGTGTCAAATATATATATATCTTTTTGTCAACAATACATGCTGAAAAATTTAGTGTAAGACATGCTTTTATTTGAATATTTCTGATTGTCTCTATTGCCTCACTAATTTCTCTAGAATATATATATATATATATATATATAAATATACATTTTTGGATACGATTTGTTGTATTGTTGTTAATGTTATGATAGTTGGTATTTAAGAAATTTCACGAAAGAAAATTGTTACAGAATTAGCTTAACAAGAAACCTCTAAATACCTTAACATATGAAGTTAGAAATCTAGACAAAAGACTATTAAGTAGAATCTAAATATTTTGGGTTAAGTGATATTCAATGTCTACGTACCGAAAGATAAGGCCATGTAAATATGGTTACTCTAATATGTTAGATGAATGAACGGACCTTGTTACTTTTCTTACAAAAAAATTGGATTGGTGCATATCAATGGGCATTGATCTAAGATATCAATAACCATCCTTAATTTTTATTTCATAATAATTGAATGTTGATTTGGTATTTATATATATACACATTTCCCTTATACGATCTAATCCATTTAGGGAGTCTTACCAAACACTTGGCATTTGTAAATTATTTCTAGTATGGTTAGAAATTTGCAATATAATCAAATTAAAGATATTGTTAGCCTAAAACCACGTATTAACATTGATAAAATTATCTTGATATATTGAAGCATTCAAGTTCTCTTTTATTCTAGTTGGTCTAGGACCTTCAATTTAAATACAAAGAACAATGAAACCCTTTCTACACGAAGGTAGTTCTTCTATAAAATAAAATAGACAACACAAGTACTCCATTACTCTAGTTAGTGTTGAATAATTACTTTATTACATTCCATAATATAGTCATTGGAATTTTCACATCCTAATGCTACATAAACTATCTAGAAGAATAGAAATACGAGTGGAATAATAGGACTCTAATCCTTGCAATAATTCCCGAAGATATTTAACTCTAGGTAAAAGTAATTTCTTGTATACATTCGATAACGAAAGTAGGGAACAGTATATGTTATGAAATTTCTCAAAAATATGCATGTCTTTAATTTAAGTACTCACTTAATTTCATTGTATGGGAATTTCTTTTATGAGTAATAAATGGTTAAATGATTCTTTTAAAATCTAGGGTATTAAGTTACTAAGATTAGGACTTACTATGAATTGTTGACCAATGCTCGTTGATTTATTTAATCATGTTGTTTCTTTTAATATTTTTTTTATGAATATGGTTAAAATTTCCATGCATTATGTGTTTAATTTCTTACTAAGATTAAGTATGTTAGACATAGATTTGAAACTAATCAAAAGAAAGGAAAACAAAACTAGCAGCGTTCGGTATTAACGATGCCTCTGGCTCACGTTTACGGGTAAAGCCGTCGCGCTTGAGCTACTGCATCTATAGCCTAACACAGCTGCAATAACGGCGTCTGTGGCATCGTCCCTATAAATCGCCGGGGAGAAATAAGGAACATGGGTTGTTTAAAATCCAAAGGAAGGGAAATCCCCTTTGGATCGATAATCTAAAAAGATAAAACAAAAATGAATCAAATCCGCTAGTGACAACCTAGAAGATTGTAACTTAGGAATTTTCAGTGGTGTAAATGTAATTCTAACTCAAAGATGAAATCATGTGGATAAATTATTAGGAAATCATTTAAACGGGTCAAGGGAGACGAACATCATTAGGGAGTAGGGTTAGGTGAATGTTAATAGGTAAACAATAAATGGTCATGATGATCGTTTATTATCCATGCTTCCCATCGTGGGTGGCAACCGCAGAGGAACTGTCTAGGGGAAATAAAAACCCTAGAAAGGGTTGTGTACCCGCTTTATAACAGTTCACATAAACATAGCCTAGAAAATAGAACTACATATTTTACGCCTTGATCCCGTTTGGAAGCAGGGTATGTAGGCAGTCTGGGAAGCGAAGGATGCCCCCAGTACTCAGGCGTTCGGGAATGGGGTTTAGGGTTGGAGAGATCACATAACTAGTTATAAGAAATAATCAACCAAAATACATGCAACTATACTCGGAAGAATCCCGTATGGATTGCTTGATTCCCCGAGGCCCTTAGGCCAAATTCCGAGGCGGGTTTCAAGTTTAGAGTTACAATTTTACATACCCCTGAGGACGACGACCTCGGTACACTTTTAGTAGAAAGTGTGGTCATCAGGGAGGCGACTCAGGATCCGGATGATTCCGATGAGTCCAAGACTCTGGCCAGAGCACATACCTATCAGATGATAGATGCCTGCCTCGTTTAGGTGGATGCCTATTCCGATTATATGAATAGATGTATTCCTATTCCATATGAATAGATGAAGTGAATTCCTATTTTGTATGAACAGATGATATATCTGTCCCGTATGGATAGAAGTTCCCGAGTATACTTGCGAATGAATACTTGAAAAAAAATAAAAAAAAATATAGTGGTATTTCGGTTAAAATTAATTGGGTCTTTACAATGATGATAAAAAGCAAACTCAAACTATATAATTGTAATAGAAACACTTAGATGATAGTGATGATTAAACATGATAAACAATGAAACTAAAATAGCAAAATGTTGGTTCGATTAATAGGCCTATTCATGGCCAATGGTGACAAGAACACACAAGTTCATTCCTCATTCAAGTAAGAGACTTCACGATATAGCGACAAGAAACATTTGCAAATTCATTCCTTATTTCCAATCAACAGGAATTCAAAATGATGATAAACTCAAACTATAATTTCCAATAGAAACACTTCATGATAGTGATGATTACTTGTGATAAACAATGAAACTAAAATAGCAAAATGTTGGTTCGATTAATAGGCCTATTCATGGCCAATGGTGACAAGAACACACAAGTTCATTCCTCATTCAAGTAAGAGACTTCACGATATAGCGACAAGAAACATTTGCAAATTCATTCCTTATTTCCAATCAACAGGAATTCAAAATTTAAAGGAATCATTCCTCATTCCATTAACAGAAACTCACACAAAGGAGGCATCTACAGATTGCAAAGATAATGAACTACCTTATGCATTGTTTACCTAATCTTCTTCCCTACCACACATCCTCTATTCTCATTCAGTCTTCTTATCTCAAGACAATTCGCCCCCTTTGACATAGGCTGAGAAGACTCACACGGTGGTGATCCCTTCACTCATTCATCTTCATCCTGTCATTGCACTTCTCCTAGATCACTCCCTTCTCTCAAACATTTTCCTTTTTTCTCCTACAAAGAACAGTTTGGCCTCCAACACAAAACCGGCCACACTCTCAATCAAAACCTTCACTGTCTCTTTTGCCAGGCATAACTCTCTTTGTTAGAAATTGTCTCCCAATAGCTCTCTCCTCCAAAAACAACCGGTCTCCCTCTTTTGAACAGCCAAACAACGTCTTTCAAGAACCATTTCCTCTTTTTCAAATCACTTGGCATGAGTTTTTGTTTTCTTCCAATTACTGCCCTTTCTTTGTGAGCAACAAGTTTCTCACACCAAATTGGGGGCGTTCTCTTCTTGTCCCCCCACAATCGACCTCTTGACTGGCAGCAACTTCAAACCAAATCTTAAAATAAGATTGATGCCAGTGAAAGATATGATGCCCTAGCAATGAGTTGATGCCTTGTCTCATTCATACATCAGTTCACTTTGGCAAACAAAATGAAAACCTGTCACCCTCTCTTAACCAAAAGTTTATGCTCCTTGCACAGGCAGAGCTCTATGCCATAGGGTTTCTTTTTCTCTCTCTTTGAAACTGTTATAACTCTCGATTCCACTGTTGCCTACATGTATTTTGGGGGAGGGGGGGAAATACACAGTTACACAATTGGTTGTCAAAAACAAGTTGACACTTGTTTGAGGCAAGATAAAGGCAACAATAAGCCCCAATAAAACAGCTCCACAACTTAAAAACAAAAACCAAAATTTAAAACACAAAATTTCTCCGATAAAGATGTTTTCTTCAAAAAGACAAGTTTTCACAATCAACAATGGCAGCAAGCACAAGCTTAACAAATCCACAAATCACACGGTTTAATGGGAAGAATTATGATTATTGGGCAATCACCATTAAAGTTTTATTTTTCTCTCAAGATATTTGGGATCTTTATGAGAATGAATTTTCAAAGCTAGTTGATGCAAAAAAATACAATGCATTGACTCAAGGACTCAAGCAAAGAAAGATTTGTTGAGAGATAATAAAATGAAGGATTAAAAGGCTTTCTTTAGCCGATAGGCTATTATAGGTGGGAAATCCCACCGAAAAAGTGTATTGTCAAATGCCCATAAATTTTGTAGGCTTCCCAATGCCAAATTGTGGGTATTCTAATTCCCACTAATGTGTTCCCTACGCATTCCAATAAGCAACATACGATGTTGATTAGAAGGGGTGCAAGTGCATAAGATATATGGTCATGTCTATTAGCTAGAGAAAGGGCAAGGGAAGGGTTATCATTCAATAAATTTGTAGCAGCAAGTGGAAATGGGTTATGGCCATTTGACGGACAGTACTATGGGCCTACAAAATCTTACAAGCTCTATTCACTTGACCCTTTGTTTTCCTTAGGAGTCCCCTGTACTGTGCACGATATCTGCCATCTCACTACGAAATATTTTTCCCGCAAAAAAAGCTTTCCTCAAGGGCAGATCTGTGATTTCCTTTCCCCACAAATTAAAGCTTAAAATTTTGCATATTAAATTTAACAAACGATAAAAAAAAGTAATGCCCATAAACGTCATAGTTATATAAGAATAAAGATGCAATATATGCTCATAAGTTCTTAGAAAACAAGAATTAAATATTGCTCCTTCCACTCATCCTACATGGACATCTTATGTCAATGAAAATTTTAATTAAATACCATGAAAAATAAATGAACAGAATGTACATCGACACCTGTGTTCATAGATTTTGGCATAGAAAACGTGGTAGAAAGAGGCTGGAACACCAAGTCATGGACACATCCTGATCCTATCCCCACAATTTAAAAATAGCCCAAAATAAGTACATGAAACGTAGATTTCATAAGATGGCTTATGTCACTAGGTATGGCTTTGAGTGCGCCCATGCCATTCCACACCATTCTTGGGGTTTTCGTGCTTGCCCTGCAATTTAATAGGACACCAAAACTTCATTGCATGCAATAAATGTCAAGCAACCTTAAATGGCTCTCACCTGGACGCAAGGCATAGGCAAGACAGACGAGATTTGGCTGTGTTTGAAGTCTGTGTGGCGAACAAGCAGGAGGTTGGAGTTTCAACATCCAACCATTCATTTCAAGTATGTATACTTGAATGACAATCTTCCTTTGCTGTTGTTGTCCAAATCTATTCGTCTTTCTTGTACTCTTGGCCTAATGGTGGAGAACTTGTACTCTTGAAAGAGAGGTCACAAGTTCAAATCCTACAAGGGGTAAGGTATGTACACCTCATATTGTGGAGCACGAGTTAGGTGCCTCCCTCATATCGGGAGTACAAGGAGTCCCATATATTGTAAGCCATCTATAGACCCAAAAACAGACCGCCTGATATCGTGGACTATAAAAGGACATTTCCTTTCCTTTGTGTTTAAATAATTGAAAGCTAGCTATATAAACCCCCCCTTTGGTGTAATAGTCTTTCAAATCTTTTTGCAACCTATTTGGTATTACCTCCAACCTACTCTATAATAGGTTTTGAGCAATAGTTTTTCTTTATTTAATAAAAAATATACATCAAAATTGTAAAGCAAAAAAATAAAATGCATACAAATGACAGAAGCATATTATAATAAAGATTTTGGTTTTCTCATCTAAATAATTATTATAAAGAATAGTTCATATAAATAGAAGCTTTTAGCTATCTAGAGATGAATAAAACTTCAAAACATAGGATTTGTTCTATTTTTTTAAAATCTACTTGAAAAAGTTACTTCAACATGATGGGTTTGCCTTGATTTCATCCACATTACTTATTCTAAATAATTTTCAGCAAAGAACCCCTTAGGCCTTGCAATTGAAAAAATCTGAAAGATAGTAAAACCAAACTACCCGATGCTAATTAAAATTACTCTAATAAATAAGCAGTGAAATTACTCCGCTCACAATGTGAATCGATAAAATGAGGCATTGCAACTATAAATAGATAGTGTCTTTATATATATAAATTATTATTTTTTATATAAATATTCCTCTTAAATAGTTGTCTTCACATTTGTAAATAGAATCTTCCTTTATAAATAAATTAGAATTGTTCTCCAAAAGTTTTACTAAATTGAAAATTGCTCCCAGTTAACAAGAAGTACGTGGAATTGTAGAGGCTGGTAAAAACTTAGAGGTGAGTAAATTAGTAGATGTAGAATTAAAGTGAAATAAAATAATTGTTTATAAATATTTTTTAAGATTGTTGTATTTAAGTTTTCTTAACAATTTTGATTTTAAAAATAGTTGTCATTGAAAACAAAATAAATTATATTAGATATAATTTAATTGTTAGCGATATTGTTAATTTTAGAAGAATGTTTATATTTATAAATTTTACGTGGATTAAATAGCTATAAATAAAAATAATAATTGAGTAAACAATTAAATAAATCGGAATTATTATTAGAAAGTTTCAAAGTAAAACAAAAAATTAAATTAGAGTAAAATACATCTATACTTATAATTAAAATAGCTTTTTATTTAAATTTTCTTACTAAATTTGATTAACATTTTAATTGACATAGCAATAGAAGACAATATATTATATCATAGTCAACTATGAATACATGCTCCAACTTGATTTTTTCTATGCACGCAAAGCAAGTGGTTCATGTTACTGCTTATTTTTATATTCTTCTAACTAAAAAAACCTTCTTTAATAGTTCACGTATACCCCTCTTGTATTGATTTAGGTGGAAATATTATTTATAGTTTGTTTTATTGTGTTATGTTTGGAGCATCCCCTCCTTTGTTTTAAAACCACATATCCTACTGAAATTCTATTTTAATTTTTAATACCAACCCATTTTCAAATGACTATTTATGAATCATACAAATTCAAGTTGTATAGTTATCAAATAATGAAGAGTATTCTTGTTACGGTCATCTTCATATTGTTTGCTTCCCATTTAACTCCCCAAGTAATGGAAAACTTAAAGCCAACTGTAGACATTATCACCATCTCTAGAAACTCCTCCAAGGGAGACATTACAAGATCAAGACCTAATGCTTCTCCTTCTTTGCCATCAAACTTAGCTTCTGTTAATTGGGTTGGCATGTGCCAAAGCAACATTGTAATTTTTGCAAAGATCATGAGAGGTTGTCACAACACTCTTTAAGATGCTAAGAAGACATGTGAGGATGCATGTCATGTGTAGAACCATGAAGTCAAAATGGTGCAACAGGCAGTCCAAAAATTTCATACAACATTTGTTGTTTTGGATGCATACTGTGAAACCCTTCAAGCATTAAAATTTGATTCATTGTATGGCATGGGAAATGCTTCTAGGATTAAGGAAGATTTCATGAAACTCCTAGTAGACATACAGTAGACTGTAAATAGATTGTTGTAGATAGCTATTTTCTTTTTGCAATGTTGGGGAAAATGGTTTCCCTCTTGATACAAAATGAAGACATCGCCCGATAATCATCAAATCCCTTTCTTTTGCTAGCACGATAAGTAGGGAAACCATGTATATTCTATCACAAGACATGCTATGGTGGCAAGAATGTACAACTCCTTCCCCCTGTCTACTACTTAGCCCTTTGGTCCCTTCCATTGTAAAGATACATCAAACAATATTATAGTTAACTCAATATTTCTGTGTGTTTTTTGAGTTTTCTTAACTTCATTTATCTTTCAGCTATTATAATCAAAAGTATGCACATTATCTTTCAGCTATTAAAATCAAAACTATACACATGTCATGTACACAATTGTCAAAAATGAGTATAGCCCATAATGAATTGCGTAGAGAGTATCTATTTTTATTTGCTCACACCCCACAATGAAGTACAAGTTAATAGATAGTGTACAAAATTTAATTGTTCTAGGTGCGTTGCTCCCTACACCCATCTAAATGTTGTTGTTAGCCTCTTGTTTGGCCTACTCTACTATATCTAGCAATTAGTTGCTATTATTTGATGGAAAGGTTGTTGTATCCACTCCTTTGCACAACACCTTACATCCAATACACTTTTGCAGGATTTTTTGCTTGACCTGCACAATGGCAAGCTTATTAACTCTAGATGCACTTAGATTGATGCATGAAGGAAATGTGGCTTTGGAACCTCATGTCCAGGTCATAGCTATCTCGAGTTTTGGCTCTAAACATGCGCGCAACAATTGATATAGGCTGGATATCTCTGACATTGTGCACAAGCACAAAGCGTCATTGTCGGCCAGGTACAACGGTCACATAGATTCCAATGAGATCACGCCTGGCTCTATAGTACACTTGAAAAGATACAGTTGTCCTCAATCAGCTAGCCCATGGTATGTTTATGTATTGATTACTATTTGACACAAAATAAATGAGGCTTACTCTCCTCTTACATATTGTTGCTTATACTTTCACTATAACTATTTAGGTGGATTGTTATTGTTGACCTTGACATTGTGCACACAACCCATGCAGTAGTTGTGAAGCCTATTTTCCTATGTGCAGAAGATCTTTAACAAGTTGAACGATCAACAACAAAATCCTCTAATTCACCTGCATCTTCAAAAAACCCTTGTCTTCCTGGAAGACTTGCTCCCTGACGTCTGCTATTTGGTGCCAATCTAGCTCTAGGGAAGGAGGCCCCATTGACAATCACCCCTATCAAAAACTTGAACCCGTTCCAGCCACGGTGGACCATCAAAGGTCGCGTAACTCTGAAGAACGAAATACACACCTACAACACAAAGAAAGGAAGTGGTCACCTCTTTACCTTCGATATCATAGATTGTGAAGGAACTGAGACACGTGTGACATGCTTCAATGAAGCAGCTGACATCCATTACGAAAAAAATCCTCGTCGGAGCTACATACACATTATCTGGAGGATCGATATGGCTTGCTAATAGACTCTATAACAAGCCTAATAGTGGGTTGGAAATTTCGCTTCTTCCTGACTCAATGGTTACCCTCTATGTAAATGACCTCTCCATCCCAAAAGACCATTACTCTTTCACACCTCTCAATGCATTTGTAAGCAAAACCAATGGCTTGAACGTTGATGCCATTGGAATTGTCATTTGCGTACATCCATGCTCCACAATTAAGAGAAGAGATGGGACAGAGGTCGCAAGACAGACTTTAATGATTTTGGACATGACCGACACAGCTATAGATGTTACTTTATGGGGATCATCAGCCGAAAAAAAGGGTGCACAGCTCCAAGAGAAGTACCTCCTCAATGAATCAACAGTTCTTGCTATTAGAAATGGGCATGTTTCTGAATTCAATGGCAAGGTGATTAACACCTCATCCACTACAAAACTATGGATTGACCCTGAAATAGAGGAGACAGAGCAAATTAAAACTTGGTTCAAAAAAAGTGACATTGACATTCAAGCTTCATCTACTAACTTCCTTCAGATGCCCTCACTTGCTAGAAGAATGATGATCAATGACATTCGGCAAGGGGCTCCAAATATAGTATAGCCTCTACAATGCATGTTGATGTCAACAACACAATTCATAAAAACTGACTCATTCTACTATCCAGCATGCCCTTCCCGCTCAAATAACAAGCCTTGCAAGAAAAGACTATCCTAGACAAATGATGGAAAGTGGTTTTGTGCAAAGTGTAATGCAATACTTGTCGATTGTGACTATAGGTATATGCTTCAAGTCAAGTTGCAGGACCACACAGATATAATATGGGTGGTTGCATTTGATGAAGGGGCAATAAAACTCATGGGCATGCCTACAGAAGGTGATTAGAGATGTATTGAACAAGCAATACTTGTTCACATTGCACTGTAACCTTGAAATGTATAATGGTGAACAGCGTTTGAAAGCAACTATTGCCTAGGTTGAACAACTAGATTACACTAAAGAGAGTAATTTTTTGGTTAAAAATATCCAGGAAATGTTCAATGAAAATATTGCTTCCTCTGTGGACCATGAAATTGTACCAAAGATGGTTGTTCAAAGCGTGGAATCGTTTTAGCCATACTATGTAGCCTAATATATCAGCCATGTTCTCTTGACAAGTGTAGTATGTGAATGTCTTCTGATAGGGAAAAATGTTTAAATTATGACTTTATCTGCCATCTTCTCCTCCCAAGTGCAGTATGCAAATGTCTTCATATATAAAACTATGTACGGTATGTGTGGCAAAAACTATCATGTTGTAAAGAACTGTGTCCGATATCTTTTTATGTGATAAATATCATGCTAATGCCTTTAGATGGATAGAAATATGTAAAATCTTATGTTTCTTCCTTTGTTTTCCCAGCTCTTTATGCTTCGCATAAATTGCACCTTTCGTGGCCACACTTAGTAATGCTTGTTGTAACAATATGTACATGTTTGTTTGGATGTTTATATATGCACGTTTGACTTCTTCCATCAATTCGTGTTCCTTCTCATACTACAACAAGCATTCATGAACTAGTAAGGAATATCTTTAGATTTACAACTACAATCTAGTTTCGTAAGCTTTTTGGTTTCATTGGTGTTTTATTTTTTCCTATTTAAGTACCACACCAGCATCCGCTTTAGCTACAATGTATGGTGAAGACTCTTAGGGGGCTTATGAAAAGATAGCCAGCTATTGTTTTATATTAATTGTTCCATGCTTCGCTTGTACTACATTAATTATGAGTGAAGGATCTTAAAGGCCTTATGAAAATATAGCCAGCTGTTGTTTTATATTAATTGTGCCATGCTTCACTATCTTTTCATAATTAATGTAGTACAAGCGAAGCATGGCACAATTAATATAAAACAACTAGCTATCTTTTCATAAGCCCCCTAAGAGCCTTCACCATACATTGTAGCTAAAGTGGATGTTGGTGTGCTCCCTACATAGGCGATAAATAAACACCAATGAAACCATAAAGCTTACAAAGCTGAATTGTAGCTGTAAATCTAAAGATATTCATTACTGGTTCACAGATGCTTGTTGTAGTATGAGAAGGAACACGAATTGATGGAAGAAGTCAAATGTGCATATGTAAACATCCAAACAAACATGTACATATTGTTACAACAAGCATTCCTAAGTGTGGCCAAGAAAGGTGCAATTTATGTGAAGCATGAAGAGCTAGGAAAACAAAGGAACAAACATAAGATTTTACATATTTCTATCCATCTAGAGACATAAGCATGATATTTTTCACATAAAA